>WEIV01006270.1:12885-27331 GCA_013390005.1 Calyptomena viridis | reverse complement strand
TACGCTTCCTCAATGGTCTGCAAACAATCATGCTCAGGAACACTGTCAGTTACTGTTGAAGATAAAAACATAGCTGGGTTTACAATTGATGTTGTTTTTAATGTAATATCGTCCTGCTCTAACAACGCTGTTTGATATTAGAATATATATATATATATATATATATATGTATGTATCTATCTATCTCTATCTCAAGGTATCGCAGTGCTCTGAGCTCAAGGACCATGGCTGTGAGAATGATAAGCTCCCAGCTGACCCTGAACTTGTACAGGATCTGCTGCTCCAGCTGGATCCCTATAAATATATGGTGCCTGATGGGATTCTTCTGAGAATACTCAGAGATGTCACTATGTCATGCCTGATGCTGCCATGAGGCCTCTCAATAGTTTTTGAATCGTCTTGGGAATCTGGAGAGGTCCCACTTGACTGGAAGCTGACTAATACTGTCACAATGTTAAAAAAGAGCAATAAGGAGGACTCTGGAAACTTTGACTAGGGCTGTCATTTTCACTTCATTGCCTGGTACAATTAAGATTATTCTGGGAGATATCGAAAAATACCTAAAAGACAGAGCAGTCATAGGTCACAGCCAGTGTGGCTTCATGAGGGGAAAGTCCTGCTTGTCAAACTTAATTTCCCTTTAGGACAAAGTAGCAAAGGGAAGACAGTTGTTGTAGTTGTCTTTTTTGTTATTTCAGTAAAGCCTTCTGTAGCATTTCTCACAGGATCCTTCTGGAGATCATGTCCAGCACACGACT
The DNA here is from genome assembly GCA_013390005.1 of Calyptomena viridis. Taxonomy (NCBI): domain Eukaryota; kingdom Metazoa; phylum Chordata; class Aves; order Passeriformes; family Eurylaimidae; genus Calyptomena; species Calyptomena viridis. Next base: position 26,573 of record WEIV01006270.1, on the reverse strand, counting down.
GAATACACCATCATGTGATGGGTGAGCAATTGGATCATGGGTCAAGCAGAAAGGGTTATAAGAGACAGGGTAATATCAGACTGGAGACCTGTCACTAGTGGGGTTCTGCAGGGCTCCATCTTAGGCTCTGTGCTTTTCAACATCTACATAAATGACCTGGACACAGGATTCATAGGGATACTAAGTTTGGGGAGATACTAAGCTGGGAGGAGCTGTTGATGCCCTTGAAGGCCCTCAAGAGAGGCCAAGATTAATTAAAGGGCTAAGTAGTTACCAACAATGTGAAGTTTAACAAGGACAAGTGATGGATTCTGCAACTGCACAGGGAAATACTGAATGTACGGACAGAGGGGGAATGAAACTCTGGAGAGCAGTGCCATGGAAAGGGGCCTGGAGATCCTGGTCAGTGGCAAGCTGGATATGAGTCAGCAGTGCCCTGGCAGCCAGGAGGGACAACCGTGTCCTGGGGGCCATCAGGCCCACCATCACTGGCTGGGGCAGGGAGGAGATAGTCCCACTCTGCTCTGACCTGGGTCAGCCTCACCTGCAATATTGGGGCAGTTTTGGGCACCACAATATAAGAAAAGTGTTAAGATATTTGAGAGTGTCCATGGGAGAACCATAAAGATGGTGAAGGGTCTCAGGTGGAAGCTGTATGAGCAGTGGCTAAAGACACTTGACTTTTTCAGCCTAGAAAAGAAGAGACTGAGGGGAAACCTCAACCTAGTCTACAGATTCCTCATGAAGGGAAGAAGAAGGGCAGATGACCAGTGACAGGACACAAATGAATGGCACAAAATTGTGTCAGGGGAGGTTTAGGTTGGATATTAGGAAAAAGTTCTACACCCGGATGGTGCTTGTGCACTGGAACAGGCTCCCCAGGGAAGTTGTCACAGCACCAAACCTAAGAAGTGTTTGGAAAACACTCTGAGGCATGTGGTTTGGTTTTTGGAGTTGTCCTGTGCAGGGCCAGGGGCTGGACTCGATAATCTTTGTGTGTCCCTTCCAACTCAGGACATTCTATGATTCTATGAAATAATATGTGTTTTATTGGTTTTATCCACCCTATTGAGAGAAATTTTTGTTTCACTCTGCCATTTTACATCTTCTGTATATTATGAATTTGGTATGTGCTTTTGGAACTCATGTTGAAAGACAGTTAGTTGTCCTTTCCCTTAAGTTTCTTTTTAATTTGTTTTCATGACTGGAAAAACAAGCTCTTTGATTGCCTTTTCAATTTTCCCAAGTTTGCAATGCTTTCCTTTAAGGCTGCAGAATAAAAGCTGCTACTCAATGAAAGTTGTATAAAAAATTTTGTTTTACTGAACCTGTGTAAATTATAGAAATTTACAGGATTCTACAATATACACAAATATATACAATACATTTTATGTTATTTAGAAAAAGAATTTTTTATCAGGGTTGCCTCTGTAAATGATTTAAAAAAAATGTGAAAAAGCTTGGAAATTGCCTGTACTGCATCTTCAGCAACTTTAAAACTCTACTTTGAAAGGTTTTAAAATAATATTGATCATATATAATTGCTCTGCAGTAATATTTTCTAAAATATGACAAAATTTTATATTTGCTATCTTCCTGTTATTGACTGACGCTAAATTATTATATTTATTCATAAAGATATTCTCATTTATGGGCATGTCTGAAAGGAGAATCACTCTCATTTTCACAGAACTGAATGAAAGTTCCATGTCAGACTTCCTAGACAAAAACTTTGAATCTTTTATGTATATTGTATTTAATTTTTATGATGTTTTAAAACGTGGTTTCAACTCTTTTATTTTGATGTACTGCAGAGCAGAAGGTGAAAATGATATAAACTTACAGTAGGATTTTAATTTTTTTTAAGGAAATTAAAATTATCCACTTTAGAACTCTTTTTCTTGTGGTTTGTGACATAGCTCTGCAGAAAAAGAAGACCAACACCTTCAAACATTTAAAGAATAAAAATTTGAAAGATGTAGAAAACTCAAATGTTATTTCCCTGGATGTCTGAATGCAAATCTCTTGAAAATTAAACACAAAGTTTGAAAAGCATAGAAAAAAATTAGTCTTATTATTGTCTCTGTGATGTGAATGCCTCTTTTATTCCACATTAACAACATGCACATCTCTGCACTCCTTTATAAACATAAATATATTTAAATAATCATCTAATATCATGTAATATCATTTGAAGTAAACAAAACAATAATTAAAAAACAGTTGAAATATTCTAAAAGCCTTCATTTACGGTTATCTTTTTGTTTTCATGGGCTTTCACGTAAAGACTTAATTGATTTGAAGATGTTCCTTTTGTACAGCCAACTGAGTAAGAAATGTGTGGATTTCAGAAATACAGATAAGTAATGCATATATTCACTATTGTAATATCATCTGATCAAACATGTATTACTTATTATATTTCATCTGGCAGTGACAAAACATTTGCCACAGGGACAGACAAATCACCTGTTATATCAATTTTAAGTCAATGAATGCATGTTACTAAGTTAATTATGTGGGGAAAACCACATAAAGTTGTTGTAACATCTGGACAGGAACACTACAAATTCCAACCTCAGTTATGTTCAGAGCACAATAGAGAGCTTATCACAGAAACACATTATTTTCTTCTAGACCATTCAAGCTCTATATTTAATTTTTATTAAATTTGTGGTTGTGTTTGAAAGGATATTCAAAGATGTCTACTCCCACTCTTTTGCTTTGAACTGGGATATATTTCATAAGAAGAGATTGCTGAAAGCTCTGTTCAAGCTGTCTTTGCACACTTTCAGTCATGGGTTATCCACATAATATCCAGGCACCCTGTTCCAATATCTCCACTTTCTTTAAAAATATTTCTTATATCCATTCTAAATCTACCCTCTTTTAGTTTAAAGCTGTTGTCCCTTATTCTGTTGCTATAGGCCTTGGTGAAAAGTCTTTCTGAACCTTTCTTTTACGGCGAATTTATATATGAAAACTGTATTAAGGTCTCTTCAGAGCTGTCCTGATCCCATTCCTGCACATCTGAGCAGCATCTCTGTATTCTTCCCAGGATACAAGTCTTTGGTTCCACTGCCTATTACTTTTCTTCTTACCAGATGTTCATCCAATGAACTAGCAATGCTAGCCTTCTGCCTTCCCTCCCTAGTTTCTTGCATGTGGGAATTGAAAGATCTTTTGCTATGGGAATAATGTCATCAAAAAGTTGCCAGCTCAGTTCAGCTCCCTAATCCTTGAAGGCAGTTTCCTGGGCATTCCATCCACAAACTCCATAAATGACTGAAAGCTCACAGTCCTAAACTTTCCTCTCACTGTATGTTCTTCTTCAATAGTTTTTGTGTGGGACTAGATGACAATTGATGTTTAGCACTACTGAGTTCATCAGGAATGCAATGAGAAAGAGATGCAATCATCCCCATGATACATGAGCAAACTTGCATATAATTATATAAATATAAGTTTTATTTGTGTGTTTGGGACAAGTTTTTACATGCACTATAAACCTTTCTCCATTTATACATATGTTCCCTCTTAAGTAAAGAAAATTAGTTTTGTCAAATCTAGTCTGACTAATTTCTTCAGAAATCTGAGTTTAAAGGTGTAATTAATTTCTTGTTAGTCAATATAATTTCTCACTTTTTTTTTTTTAAAGTGTCACTTAATTAAACTTCTCACAACCACAACTGAACTGAAGTGCTACCAATTTGTGCCAAAAGCAAATTGGGCTCTGCGTGCTATGTGCTTACATTTGGATAATATCATATATGAAAAGGAACATTTGGCAAAAATAAGAAGGAAGAAAAAAATTGAGTTTTATGTTAAATAAATTTTATTTCTCTTATTAATTTTTTCCCCAACATTCTTGTAGCTTGTTTCATATTAAGCTTATGTAATCCACTATTTACCTGTCAGTGTTTCTGTGTTTTAACAAGTAAGATTTGCAGAACAGGTAAATGAAAGTAATCTCACATAAAATAGAGTAGTTTACAGCTACCATCAAGAAGAAAAATTGCTTTACTTCTGTTTCTTAAACTAAGCAGAAAAAAAAGGCTGCTTGGAAAATCAGTCATTGACTTTGCTCACAAAGGACTGAAAAATGAAAAATTTTCAAAATAATTCAAGAAAAAGCCAAATGTGTTGGAATACAAGAAGCTTCACTGACTATCTCTAATGGTCAAAGGACCAGAAAAAAAACATTAATCGCAAAGCTTAGGATAGAATTAAGCGTGATGCTGGGAATAACCCATTTCAAAAGTAACTTGAAAAAAATAAAAAGGTAAAAATTTCAGAATCCGGGGGGACTCTAAGAATTCATGGGATTCATGTTAGGGCTTTGTGGCAAACAGTATGGTCATACATGAATGGAATGGATAGCAATTAACTGTGTGACTGTCATTAAATGTTTAAATGGGAAAGAAAAATGGTTCACTTTGACATACATATTTCCTGCTTGGCCTGCAAATCATGAACACTTTGGGAGTAGGAATTTTAAGACTACTTCTATCATACCATCATGATAGTTTTGCATTCTCTTTTTATTACTGAGTAGAAAAACATCAGTTCATCTGGGGACTGAGTACCGTACAGAAGGCCATGGCTGCTGAATCTGCTGAACCACAGTAACTTCTCCTGCATTCAGAGAGGCTGATGCAGCTCCACCTGTTTTGTTCCTTGTCGCATCGGTCCACTACTCGCTGTTCTCACCTGAGCTAGCCACAGCAACAGCGGTCATCGGACAGATGGGGAACAGCCCCTGAGCGGGATAGACGGGGCTGCACCTTGGAGCTTCAGCCACTTACTGGGCTTTGGCTCCACGCCAGGCTGGTCCCTGGATGACATTGGAAGGCAAGGACGAGGAGGAGTCTCAATTGGGGTGCTACAGTCCAAAGCTTTATTGATGTGAGCCCCAGGGGAGCATGCCCAAAAGAGCACTGAGGAGTTTTAGGCAATAACTTTTAACCGAGGGAGGAAACATAGGGATCAGCCAATAGGCAACTGGGATAGGAGAGGTCAGGGAAGGATGGACATAGGAGGAGAAGCAAAAATAACAAGGGGAGGAGTTGGGAAGGTCACATGGGCAAATGGGACATCAAGTATTGGGGGAATTCCCAGGAGGGGCTTAATGACTGACAGGGAAGGGACTACAACAAAGGGAGTGGTTTGGAGGATTGACAGGGAAGGGTCAAGAATAAAGGGAGGAGATGAGGAGGAGTTTGAGGGATTAACTATTGCTCCTTCTTCAGCCTGGGCTTGGTCTGCCATGGAGCACGCGATAGGAGGGGGCACCTCTAGGTGAAAAGCCTCCGTGTCTCAGGAGGTCCAGCTCAGAGGTGCTTAAAGGCTGCAAGGTCTGTGTATCCCCTTGCTATGTCTTCAAGGGTTAAGCCAGTAAACAGAGGATAAGGAAGATGCAAGCAGCCCTTCTTGGTTGAGAATATCTTAAATTTATTTCTCTCTGAGGGCAATGTGCCCCCCAGAGGGTCCTAAGCTTAAGGAAGCAACCAAGGAAAGCCAAACTACTTCCTGGGAACAGACTCTTATAAGGGAGTTTAGCCAATGAGGAGGGAGGGGACAAACTATTTGGAGAAGGGGAGGGGGGTTAACAGAATATTCCAACTTCAGGGGGTAACAGAACTATATTATACAGAAATACATAATATAGAAATACATATTAATTACACACTACAACAATTAACATAGAAGTGGGACTGAACTTTTAACAGAACATACCAATACATAATAGGGGAGGAACAAACCATTTCTCAACTTAGGTCACACACCACTTGACCCGCACATAGTGTTACACCCAGATACTAACAGAGCCTTCTTTCTTGTAGCCCGCCTTAAAGCCATATGCAACCCTTGGAAGAAGTTTTGCAATCTTCCGTCAGAAAACAGCTGAGGTGCAGGAGTCCACTTGCTGCCTTTGCTGCAAAACTATTTGTCTTTGAAAGGATGTTTCTTGTGGATTCTTTTGTGGAGAAGTTAGCAAGCAGCAGTTGGAAAGATGCTATTTATCACGTAGAAGCCTTGAGGCAAGATTTGAAAAAACAGCAGAAGATACCAGATGCTAAAAGGAAAAAAACCTGAAAGAACTGGGGAAAGCTGCTGAATTCTGCAGCTTCATTCTTTTGAGTTGTAACTGATTTAAATATCACCAGTATTTTAGTATTGAGTTCCCTCATTAACTGAACTCTGTATTTGCTAAAGCCTGAGACTCACTGTTGCAAGGATGGTCCTTCATGAGACTGAATAGAGAGGGTACACAGCAATGTGTAAAAGCCTGTATTCAGGTATATATTTGCTGTATTATTTAAAGCACATTCTATGTGAGTTGCTGTGAAAACAGTTGAGTTTGGGGATTGTGAAATGAAAATGAAAGAAAAAGATAAAAAAAAAATTCAGAATAAAAAGTTTAGCTGAAAGACAATGAGAAAGAATCCAAGTAACCCAAGCTCTTCTGTGCATTATTCCTACTTAAGGATTATTTTTATCAAAAAATCAGAAAAATGTTAGCCTGGCTTACCTAAAATCAAGTATTTCTGGTTTTTTATTTTCTTTTTATTCTTTTACCCAGAAAATATTGTATTTAGGGGGAAAAAAAAACCTCCAATGTGCAACATTAATGATCTAATAAAGCCCACCATCACGACATGAAACTCTTTCATACTTTTTCACATCTTTCTTGCCAAACTACTTAGGTTCATTGTCTGAGCAACCATCAAGGCCACTATCATTAGAACTGTTTCATATTTTTCAGCAGCCAAACATCCATACCTCAGCAATAAAATTCTTTCAATGGGCATTTTTTCACTTATTCATAGAAAACTAGAGAACTTAAGGAGTAACTTAACACTGTTTCTGCCGATAACTTAGGATTGTGGCTTGGAAATATAATTTATTTAGAGGAAAGGACTTAAATTCATTTTCATCACACACAAACACATTTGGAGATTAAGCACATTACACTGAAGTGACATTAAGTTCCTTTCTCATCACACACAATCACATTATGCAATATTATTTATAAAGAAATAAAGATCTATCTAAAAATTGGATACTAGTTCTACTTATTCCAGTGGGAAGTTCACTCTTGAAGTACATTGCTCTGATGACTACAATCTTTCATCTAATACCCAGACTAATTTTATTTATACTCATGCTATATCCGTTTGCTCCTTTGCCAACATTATCCTTTAGTTTATATGTCTTGCAAGATCTATTAAGAGAGAATAATGAGCCTGCAGTGTCTGATATCTTTAATTCTTTCTTTCTTTCCTCTTCTTGAATCAATAGATAGTGTAGACTGTTTCATATTTGCCAGTCATGTAATTCCTCCAGCAGTTACAGCTCTATATCACACTATATTGTTTACATTAACCACCCAATGACCTGGGGATCAGGTTCTCCTTGTCCAATTACAAGAATGAAGCAATGTCCAGTCACAGTCTCACTTCTACACATGCTCAGGCAGAAATTTGGCCTGCAGCATGGGCCTACAGAAGATCAGCTAAATATTCCTTCTCCTAAGGTTTTAGGTTTAAGCTTTTAGTTTTACTTTAAGCAATTCTCTCTTTAGCCCAAAACTTTATTCTAGCTTTCTGTCTTTCATGACTAGTCCTTTTGCTTTTCTTACATGAGAAGCTTCCATTACATTATTTATTCTTAACATCTTCAATGTTTTCATTTTGATAGCTGAATCATGTAAAAAAAAATTTCCCCTTTGTTTGTATTACATTTTCCAGACACTTTTGAACTCCTCTACATTCCAGGCAAGTAAACTTAATTTATTAATTTGACTAGTTAATTCCCTAATTTCTGAAAATGAATCCTTTTGAAATAAACACCCCATAAATTACAGTTGTTTTGTTGGTTTGTTTGTTCATTTGCAATTGATTTAGCTGTTCAATTTAAATTAAATCTACTCAAGGTCTAATTGGACTAAAGTTGTTTACTGCCACCAGCCATTCATGACACTCCAAATTAGAAAAAATAATAATTATTTTGTATCTAAGAATTGGTAGTTACCCACTAATTTTTAATTTTAGGTTACAAATCCCATGAATCCATAGCTATATAGATTTTTTTCCTCTTACATCTTACATCCTTTTAAAAAACTAAAATAAATAAAAAGATCCCAAAACAAACCAAAAAGAAATAAAACAAACAAGCAAAGGATCTCAGAACAAAAGAACAAAAGAATTTAAAAAAAAAAAAAAAAAGAAAATGTGCATTATCTGCATGGCTATAAATTTACCTGGCTTCCCATCTGCAAAGTTTCTAAAAAAATTGCTATCTTATCACATCTAGAATAATTTTACTTGTAATTTAACAAATACAGTTATACAGATCAGGTTCAATTATCATCCCCTCCTTCCTGACCCCCTCAGATTTTCTGATGGTTGTTTTGTTCTGGAATTTGAACTGCAGATTCATGTGAACCAAAATTACTTTGCTCTTGTCTTCTAAAAGATTCTTAAAATTGACCATAGAGGTGTTATTTAGGTACTTCATGTAATCATCCAATTTTGGCTTTTCACTCTACCACAGGCCTGCTTCAAGCTCTTTCTTTCAAGCGTTATCCTTCTACTTTCTTCCTTTCAAATCTTCAAATCTCTGTTGTGATCTCATGAGAACACTCTGACTCGAGGTAACCATAGGAAGAACAGAAATGTTGAGAAGTTTTAATTGCACATCCAACTTGGCTAAAACTCACAAACTATTTGCTGCAGCTTTATAAAATTGATCAGTGTAATGAAGGATGGATCAATGGCCAAGAGGAATCGTAGTGCCATGATCCATGGAATGCATCACTGTAACTTGGTTCTGCTCGTTGTTAACAAAAAAAAGGTATTGATTGGCTGTTATAGTTCCGACCTTGATGATTGCCAGTTTTTAAACAATATATTCTTATTGAATTTTAAAGCACTAAGACAAATCCAAATTTATTTAGTTTAATAAACGATTGCCAGATAGTAAATTTCAGTTAACAAATTAATTTCATTTTCCATTGTTGCTAACTAACTGGTAGCATACCAAGTCTCTTTATGAATACTTCTTACCAGTTCTAATTACTACTTCTAATCAATTTTGGTTTTCATTGACACTGAAGTTGATCTGCGAAAATATTTTCACCTTAGTTATCAAATATTGTTCTTTCCTTTCATGGACAGCTTTAGTAAAATTTGTTTGTAAAACTTTAGGAAAATTTAGTTTGTCACATTATAGTAATGAGTATTCTGTATGCAAATTGTTTAAAGGAAGAAAAGATTATGGAAGTATTTCAGTTCTTCAGATTTTTAGGTTTCTTTCTGACTGAACAAACCTGGCCAACTTGAATTATATGCATTCAATGCAGTTTGCAAGTTCACTAGGTGTAAACAAGTATAAAATCAAAGATATGAAAAGGATTTGTCTTTTTCATTTGTTCAGACTATGTTCAGAAACCTTCTGTCTTGATTAAACCAAGAAACAACATTTTGTTTCACAGTGACTTAACGTGTCATAGGGCATGCATGTGTTTTTTGTTAGAAGTCCTAGAAACAAGAATGCAATTAGTAAAGGAAATAAGAATTTAATACTGTTTTTTTTATTATTTCACATTGTACTGTATGTCTTTCCTAAAATGTTTCCTCATACATTTTAATAGCAGATTCTTTTTCATAACTAAAATGCTAAAATATGTCTCAAAACCAGTGTGTTGCCTCTACTTTAACGCAGAAAAAAAAATCATATAAATAGGAACCATTTCGGGGTTAAGACTTTCATCTTACATATATATGTAAGGCCTCCCATCTCCATGGATACCAAAATCTCCTGCTAAGACCAGAATTTCTCTGTTGAGACCAATGGTCTAATTGCTGATATCTTTGCCTTCACAGAATAGCCCCTTTATCTAAAGTGAGTACATTGCCAATAATGAGGCTGCTTGCATAATAAAGTACTTTTTGTGTGCAAAAAAAAAGATGTTAGAATATAGCTGTATCTAACCAAACACATTCTAAGTGAAAAATTGTAGAGAAACTTACACTAAGTGTGTTGTTAACACTGAAACTGGAATCTGAAACTGGAATCTGGCAAGAATACTAAAATCTAGCACTGATTTTATAGTAAATTTAAGAACATCTTGCTTAAATATTGTATATTTTGTATAGGCCCGTATTCACATACGAGTGAACCCTGAATCTAGCAAGTTTCTTTTGATAGACAGACTCCTAGAATCAAAAAATCTATTAATTATCCACCTACCCCAAAAAATGCAGCACACAGGAGATAGAATTTACTTTCTTAATGAAGTTTGCTAATATTTTTCTTGACTGGAAATTTTTCAACACCATTCATCAGCTTTAGTGTACAGACTTTTGATTAAGAGACTGAGTTTATAGTGGAAATTTCATGGAAAGTAGCAAAAAAATCATGCTTATTCTTCTTTAAATAAACTGCAGACTCATTCCTTCAATTTCTGCCCTTAACTTGTGTAGCAAATGCTCTAAATAATTTTCTTTCAGTAAGAGAGATTCTAAGAAAACAACTCAATAAGCATATGTAGTATTTCAAAACACTCAGAAATATTTATTGTCCCTTTTAATTCCTTTTATTAAGCAGAAGTCAACAAAGAGAAAAAAATTAAAAAGTTTTAAATNACAGATGTGACAGGAAGGCACAGTTTTAAAGAATCAGATTGCAGTTACAAGTATAGTTTCAAGAAACCTTTATTGATTGTGCATTTATATTCTTTAATTAATGGATGCTGGAAATTCAAGTCAGGTTTCTATGTTCTGTGATGTCATTTTGTCATACAAGAGCTTTGTTCTTCATAGGTTTTCCTGGAAATAAATTAAATAACAGGATTCCAAAGCAAAAATGCAGCAGAAAAAGAAAATAAACAAGAAAAACCCAAACATAATCAACTTTGCAAAGCATAAAGGAGAAGTAAAAAGCGTGAGGACATGTTTTTCACTTTGCAGTTAACCTTTAAAACTATTTTAAATGAGTAGTACTGAATTCCTACATTACTGAATTCCTACTTTCTTTACTTACCCACTTCAAGGGATGATTTCTTACACAAACATGATCATTTCCATGTGTTTTCTATAATAAAAATAGAACTTTTATGCATTTAAAATAAGATAGCTATAAGTGAGTAATCCTGCATCCTATGGTATATTTTGCAGGGTACAGAGTATGCATTATTGTTGCACAGCTCCCTTATTTTAGATTTCTTAAAATCACTGACTGACTGAGTATATATATTTCTGAATACAGGTCTAGGAATGATTTATTCCCTAGATGGAAGCTGTGATCTGTTTTTATCAATCTTGCCAGAATATATTCCCACATCCACTGTAAAAGGCCTGGAGATTCAGAAAAAAGGACTTGCATTGCATATTTATTTGTTAATCATATAGTTTAATCAAATTTTTGCCTATGTCTTGTTCCTTTATATAAGCTTGACTTGATTTGACCTTTATTCTCAAGACTAAAAGAAAAAGGTGATTGTAAATAGAGCTGAGAAATATTAAATTGAAAAGAAAAAAACTAAATATAATATTTAGTGATATTGTAGATACTAGAGTATTCAGAAAACATCAATATTGTTTAGAACATGTGCATGTATTTTACTGAAAATTTAAAAATGTAACTTACACTCAATAAATCATACAGNAATCTTGTTTGATCTGATACAAAGGAAAATACACTTTAATTCCATAACAGATAACAATGATGTTTGTGGGATTTTTTTATATGGCTGAATACATTTCAGAATTGCTGTCAGGTTAATTTAATAAGAACTTATTGAAGAAATATGTGACATAAATTTATGTCATTAACTTACATTGTTGCTGTAAAAAGTAAATTAAAAAACCCACAAAATTTTACTTTTGTAAATTTTGTTCACAGCTCAATATTGACACCTGCAATTTGTCAGGTTTCCTGTTTCATAAAATATGTTTTGTGAGAGGTATAATCCTCTTGGCTCTTTCTATAACCTATGTTAAAATTAAATTTCTGCCTTTGTAGGAAAACCTAATGTAGCAAAAATGTCTATGCAGATTTAAAGGACTAGGCATTGTATCGACATCTCAAGATATAGTTTATACTGAGTGATAAAAATATGAAGGATTAGAGATAGCATTTTAAAGTTAGAATTTCATCTCATTTTACATCTATTTCAATCAGCATTTTAACAGAAGACTGAGCTGGAGAATGTCTTTGCTTATTTATTCCTTCAAAATATTCCTAAATGTTTGAGGTTGCCTGTGTTCTACAGTTAAATCATAGCATCATTTCAGTTGAGAAAACCTGCAATATTGTTGAGCCCAACCATAAACTTAACACTGCCAAGTCCACCACTAAACTATGTCCCTACGCCCCACATCTACATGACTTTTAAATACTTCCTTCATCACTTCTCTGGGCAGCTTGTTCCAGTGTTTGACAAGAGTTCTTTAAATCTTTTGAATTACATGATTATAAAATACAGTACAATATTGTGACTTTTTCTGAAAGCTGTATTCAAACTCTGTGCCTCTGAATAAGAGGAGAGTATATGAAAAGTGATATATTTATGTAATCTTTTACTAACATGTATCTCAGCTCTCTAAATCCTTAACTCAGGAAATTGACATCTCATCAGTGTTGTCATTCAGACACAAGTGCTCAGATACTTGGTTTTGTATATCTTGCCATAATGCCAGAAAGATCTGATGATCTGATTTCCCTTCATGTATTAGGAGTTTCTTACCTCAGCTGTTTGTGCTGTTTCAAATACAATATATTTGCCCAGACTTTCTCTAATTGGAAGCTGAGAAGGAATTTTGACTGAACAAGTATAAGAAAAAAAGGTAAGACTGGATTTTCCCAGGGTATAATAAATAATATAAAACATACCTGATAATAACCCCTCACCTCCAAGTTGCAAGCAGCAACTGCTCAGATTATTTGTGTGCTCTGACCAAGATGAGTTTATTTTAATAGAATGTCAATGATTTATTTTCTGTCATATGAATATTCCCTCAAACTGTACATCTTGTGTAATTTTGGAGGACTTCCTCCTAAAGATCCATGGAATAATAGTTGCATGTAATGGTAATAAATGTTTAAATGCAAGGTGGTGTCCCCAGTTTCTTATCCTTACTCAAATTTAGAGACACAGAGGTGAGAGGAAGATGAAACAGGGGAAAATTTTACTGAGTGATTCGCACATGATGCAAGATTTCTTGGGAAGAATGATGATAGAATACCTTGGAGCACTTCCATGGCTACCGTAGGAAATTAGAGCAGGAAGGTTTGGAGACCAGGCTATGCACCAATAACATTTGGTTCCCCTATTTTTATTTCTAGACAGCTTTACCATATGGCATGAATCTTATTGCAAAAGGTTTTGGCTAAAGCTCAGTGGTGATTCCCAGTGAAATTATTCTGTTTGTCAACTTTCTGATTTTCTGTTGTTGTTGACAACAACTGTGACAACAATAACAATGATGATGAAGATAATGATGATGTTGATAATAATAGTAAAGCAACATTTTGGAAGACCTTCTTGATCGATTTTTACAACTTTCAGGCTGTCAAGTTAGTACAGTAGCACTCCTGAATCCCTCTTGTGAAAAGGCAACTGTGTTATGGACTAGCTGTACTGGAAATGACTGGGAGTCACTTCATGTTCAGAGAGAAGAAAG
>WEIV01006270.1:208-12846 GCA_013390005.1 Calyptomena viridis | reverse complement strand
TTTTTTTCTGGTTGATTTTTTTTTCCTTCTGATTTCATCTTTCAAAATACAGACAACCTGCTAACGATTTTATTTTTGCTTTGGAAATTAAAAACAGTCATAAAAAAATCAATCAAACACTTTGCTTAGGCAGGTTTATGCCTTTAATTTCTGAATATATTAAAAATAAAAAAAATGGAAGTTCCACTGCCCAAAAAGACACAAGGAAAACAACCAGAAATCAGTCTTAAAGGATTTATCTAGTGTTCATACAAAGATGACATGAACTACAGCTGTGGCTGCAGAATCCTCAAACACTCTTTCAAAGTCTTCAATCAATTGAGCAAGAACTTGAAGGTCATTGCTGGATCTCTTCTGTTTCTCAAGTGTGCATTTGGACTTGCACAGTTTTCTTACAGTTGTCACCTGCACACTAGATGTATAACAGCTTTTTTGCAACCTTGGACTGTTCTCAATGCACTGGCCACCTGTGCTGAGCAATAAGGGGATGAAATTCAAGAAGCTTTCTAGGTTTTATAGCTTATTGATTTTTGTATTTTCAGATGTATCAGAGCAATTTTTCAAATGTATCCGCCTTACCTTGATATCTTGAGTGTGGAGAGAGGATTTCACATTTATTAGCTTTGCTCTGCTGAAAAAAAATACAACAGTAGAAGTACTTTTATGTTATCTCGGGGATATAAATGGTTTTGGTATAAAAAAAAATCAATTCTCAGAATAAAATTCAAAGCTTGTGTGCAAGTGTTACATAAAAAGCAGAAAACAAGGAATGCACTTTCCCGAGTAGGTAACAAAGATGAATTTTAAAAGTGCAGTCCTGAATTGCAGTTTAACTCAATGAAGCTCAATACTTCCCAAATAGGAAAGTTCTATCTTAATGGAGAGCATATAATACGGTAAATACTTTTTTTATTATCTCTGATCAGCCGTGACTGCGTTAGAAAGGGAATGCAGGAGAAAAGTCTTCTTCAGCAGCAGTACTATTTTCTTGGCTCAGAGGCAATAAAATGATGTGTGAGCTGTTTCATTACAAGAATTTTTATTTCATTAGGTGATTTGAATTTTTAAACACTGTACAAAGGATATTCTATACTGCAACGAAAGTATGCAGCTACTGTCCAACAAAGTGAAAGGAATTCAGCTATCCTGCTGTTTCAAGAGTATGATATTTATTTCTCCCATGGTATTCATATCTAGGGATAATTTTGACTACATCCATTCAACTGTAATGATCTATTTTATCTCATTTTACATGGTTTTCATCACCCTCCAACTGCTTCAAAATGCAAATGCTTTTGGTTCTGTACTTCTCTATAGCATTTTTCCGCTCAGACTAGGAATGTACATTTCAAATTATTTAAATAGTACACATGTGAGGGCTACATAAACTCCTTTTACATAAATGCTCCTCCTCAAGGGAGGAGCAGGTAAATCAAATCTGTAATTTCCATACTATAACACTTAGTTTTGCAGTAAACAATTTCTTCCTGAAAAGGGATAAGATCCAAATAAGATCCAGCTGTACTTCTGGGGCTGATGTGGCGCACTGACAAAACTTTTCTGTCTAGGCAACTAGAATAGTAAGATAATATTTTAAAAAGTCTATTTTAAATGAAGCAAACTATTTTAAAATTAAATTTTGACAGATAAGAAAATACAAGGTTTTGTATTATCCTATTTCCAAGTCTTTTCCTGATTAGTCTGTAGCTAAGGAATGTCAAAATTTCTATTTATAAATGTCAATGTAGTGAATCCATATTAGAGAACCTAATTTCAAAAATCAGCTTGTTCTTTCTCATGTTTCAATGGTTCTGGCATCTGATTGGAAATATTTATGATTTAATTTCTAAATAAATTTTCTGAGTAGTTACACAAAGTGACAAGTAAATACTGTCTATATGCACATTCATCCAGTCACACCATGACCTGTGATATGCAAATGCAAAATGTAAAAATAGTTTAAAATGTAAAATATTTTCACACTTACTACTGGAGATTATAAAATATTTTGCTTCAGGATTCATTACAAGGTCATATTGCACCCTGTGAAGAAATGTTTTTAAAGCAGGTAAGTTTTTTTCTGTTTTCTGATTCTCAATGGTGTAGCCATATCTTATAGGCCACATTTTTCCTGAGCATGAGCAGAAGTGTTGCCCTGACTGGCTGTGACCTTATTCCCTTTGGCTGGACAAGAAGAACTTGATCTCCAGGTCATTGGACAACTAATATAAACAATATAGTCTGATATATATATCTGTAACTGCACAAGAAGAAGCAGGCAGACATGTTCTGACTTCTTAGAGAGCAGACATGTTGCAGCAGACCCTCTGTCTGGCCAGAGAGATCTGGTCAGACAAGAGTCTTGTGTCCAGGGTTCTCCAGGCACGCTGCCTGGGGAACCATGGATGCAGAGTCTGCCCGGTAGGTATTAGAGCTTTTGCTCGTGCTTAGATGCTTAAGTTCTCTCTGCATAGAAGTTAGCAATCTTATAGATAAATAAAGCCTCTGAACATTTCTTGGAGTCTACCCTCTCGTCATTATGCCTCCTGAGCCGAGTAACACCCCCAAGAAAACCCATCACAATGGAAGCATGTCTCAGCTCCATGGCTTTCATTGGCCACAGAAAGTCTCCAGCTAGCAACAACAGTGACCATGCACCATCCTTTGCCTAGAAGGAAAGCTGATTTATTGCATACTGTGGAGGACTTCCTTTCATTAAAAATAGAGTAACTACTGGAAATGATACAGTGAATAATAACTAGTAGGTAACCAGGTATTTACCACTCTGGTAGAATTCCAAGATCTAAGTTATGTCTCTTGCTTTCTATGAAAACACACAAGGAGAATCAGGTTTCTGAGTATGGAGGGTATGTATTATTTGTATTCTGAGTGAGTTCAGCCTGAAATAAACAATACAAAATTATGCAAAAATGTGCATCTAAGAACGTATGCATGTCTGTAATTATTTCTGTGCATTCTTAGTTCTGAACAATTGGTTGCTACATGCCTGAGCCTTCTGGGGAGAGGGCAGGGGTGGGGAGAAATAAATTTGTGTCGCGATGGTTCTACCTATGTAGAGACAAGAAATAGCTAAAATTACTTTTCATACTTAGCATCACAGTGTTGAAATCAGGTCCTTGGATTCTAGGGTGGTGATGTAAACCTTTGAATTTCCAAGAGAAAACCTAACTGTTTGGGTCTTTCTGAGAAGTTTGAACTCCTTTTTTTTTTACTCTGTTTTTTAATGTGTGTGAGTTTTTTTGTTTCCTTGTGAGTTTTGGGTTTGTTTCTTTTTTCTTTTAATTTCCTGGAAATATTTAAAGAATATGTGATTTATAACAACAGTGAAGCGAAAAGGAATGTTGGCACCTTTATATGAAAAAGTAAGGGAACAAAGCCATAAGGAAATCCTATTTTGTAATGAAGAATTTTCTCTTCAGCATCCCTAGGACAATACAACAAAAAGCAGTTGAAAAATAAAAAAGGACCAGTACTTCTTTAATCCTGTAATTGCAAATATGTAGAATGGTGTAGTTTTGTTTTTTTTTTAATAATACTAGAAAGGAATAAATATATTCAAACAACTTTAATAATTGTGAGGACTGGCAAAAGACAAGTACCCCTTACTAAGTAATTTGGTCTCCAAATATGACCCAATATTACTGTATTTATTCCATTTGCCTCTGGAGCACTCTGACTAAAGTATTTGTCTTCCAAATCTGCATAAAGGATGAGAAGACTGCACATTCATTACAAAATCCAATTGCAGTGAATTAAAGTCTCAGTGGAATAAGTTTTACTTCACATTTTCCCCTACAGCATGTCATGGTTTGACTCTGGCTAAAAGCCGAGAGCCCACACATAGATCTAAAGTGTTATGTACTTGCATCTGTTCACTGACTTTGCAAACTACACAGCAAATGCTAATAAGAATGATTGATATTGATATTAATCTTAACCTCAAGTTTTTTTATTAACAAGTTGCACTACTTACCTGTATTTTACTTATATATTATTTAAATACTGTTGAGTTCTTATAGGTTGTAGCCTGATGCCTCAGAATTTTTTCTGAACTTTGTTAGGAGATGGAAATAGTGAATATATGTGAATGCTTTGTTAGTGTCAACAGAATTCTGTGTGTCTGTGTTAAAATAGCCTAGTTTTGTGATCTTTTCTTTACTGCTAGCTTGATTGTTTTAGCTATAGAGCATTCACATGTTAATTTTTTTATTTAAACACAAATGTGCTTATCAGTAACTTTTCTGTAGAGAGTCTATACTGTATTCTTATTTAAGGGTCAAATAATAAATTCCAGAGGGAGCAATAAAACAGCTGTGATATTGTTTTTATCATATTTCTCTCTCCTTCTTCCTTATTAATTTTTTGTATAAGCAAAATGAAGCACATGAATCTTTGGAGCATAGTATTTTCATTACTCTGCAAAAGATATGGTAATACAACATACTGCCTGAAGAAAGGATTTTCCTTATGCTAAATGAAGATGTAAATCATATATGAAACAGATTTCTTCATATATTAAGTAAATGATGTTAGAAAGAAATGGTGTTTAAATTCAAAAAGCCATGTAATCTACAACTCAGAACTTGACTGGAAGTCCACATTTTTTTTTACACTGCAAATTCTGAGGAGCAGAGCTGCATTCTACCAAGTGCACCAGAGCACTTGTCCTTTCTCCAATTAAGTTTATATTAATAATGACCCAAAATTTTAAAGAAAATGTATTTAGAAAAGATCCTTTATAACTCTAAAAACCCCCAACCTTCTAAAACAATCAGTCTTAGTCAATGTTTTTTTTTTGTTTTATACCAAGTCACAGTAAAAAATTATTGTTGACTCTCTTAGCATTTTAGGTTAGTTATACACTATCTTTGTACAATAATATTTTAATTAGATAACATGATTCTGCAAAAAACACACAACATCTCAGCTTTATAGACATGTATATATACGTATGCACACCTCAGGTTTGTATATATATGTATATAAATATGAGATCTTATGACTAAAAATTTTTTTCCTGATTTGCTGATTTTCACCAAGATAACAGAGAAAAAAATTTTTAGAAGTGAATGAGTTCTTCAGAGTGTATCAGGAGCCTCTTCAGTCATCAGTCACTAAAGCACATTCAGTCTGGCAGGCAACACAACTCAGTAAATTGACGATCTAAGTTGATGGTCGAACTAAAATCCTTTTTTTTTATGCATTAAAGCATGAAGTCAGGAACAGTTATCAATTTATATTTTCTTGTTGCTTGTGTGGAATAAATAAGCTGTCATTCTAACTAAGATTGCAAAGCTAGTCTATTTATCAACCTATTATAAGAATAACTAAATATTCTCAAAGCCGAGGAAATTATCATATTCATTTCAGGTTCAGATTTAAAAAGATAAATTTAAAGTTCAAGGACTTCAGAAATACTAAACAATCTTCATCAGATTTTTTTACTTTTTCTGAAATCAAAACTTTTAGGTACAGAATTTGGCCCAAATTTTTCAAGGTATCATCTGAGTCTAGTCAATATATAAGAAACACACTAGTAAAACATTACTTCTCACCCTAACTGAACTTAGGATAACAAAAATGAAAAAAAAAATTGGAGAAAAGAAAAATAATTTATGATTTAAAGTCATTCTGATTTTCTTTGATTCAATTTCAGTTTTCAAGTAATAACTATACTAACTTATTCATTGGTTGATCTAGTGTTTTTTTACCATCAGTGTTTTCAATTGTTTCAAGCCATCAGAGTTCATGCATGGACGAGTAGAATGCACTGCCCTTGAAAACTGAGAAAATGAGAAGAAACAATAAAATCATTGGATAAAATAAGTTCATGTCATAATTGCAATGATTTTAATTTTGGCTGTTAATGAAATATTAAGACAAAACCCAACAGTTATCTAGAAAGCCATAAGACAAAGAAGAGAAATTCATCAAAAAATGAATGCATGAAAATAAGCAAGAGTGGATTTATTTATCTTTACTGATATTTACTGCATTTACTGTCAGATGAGACATTCTAAAAAATATTTATGTAGACCAATACATTGTAAAAAGTATTTTCTTGTTGTTACCGAGTGAGGTGTAATTGAAGGTTCAATTCACTTCATTAATTTTTTATATTGTTCTATTCCTATGTGGGTGTAAAATAAATTTTTGTGGCTCTTTGTTCCACTTCTCACTTCTGCTTCATTTGCATGTGAATTAATTGTTTGGTGGATCTTTAGAAACTCACACTGTAGCTGATGGACTGCAGAAATTGTTGAACCCTGAAAAATATAAGAACTTCTGACACGCTAGACAGAGACAGTACTTCTGGTTTACATTCTTTGTGTTACTAGAACTATATTGGCTTATTAGATCTTCAGTTACTACCTACAAAAGCTTCCTGATACAACAGCTATACTTACCAACTTCCTGATTAAAGTTTCAGTATAGCCAATAAATAAATCCACACTACCTTTTTTTCTGTGCTTTTTTTTTTTCTTTTTGACAAATTTGTCTTCTTTATATTATAGATGTTTGGGGTTTTTCTTGTCTTAATGTTTCATTAATAGACAAAATTAAAATCACATCTGAAGGATGGGATGCTATCCAGAGGGACCTGGACAAGCTTGAGAAGTGAACCCATGGGAGTTTTATGAAGGTTAATAAGACCAAGTGCAAGGAGCTGGACCTGGGTCAGGGCAACACTTGGTATCAACACAGGCTGAAGGAGGAACAGATCGAAAGCAGCCCTGCAGAGAAGGACTTGGGGGTGCTGGTGGGTTGGACATGACCCGGCCATGTGAGCTTGGAGCCCAGAAAGCCAAGTGTGTCCTGGGCTGCATCAACAGCACCGTGGGCAGCAAGTGAGGGAGGTGGTTCTGCCCCTCTGTTCTGCTCTGGTGGGACCCACCTGTGGTGCTGCTTCCAGCTCTAGGGTCCCAGCACAGGAAGGACATGGACCCGGTGGAGGGAGTCCACAGGAGGGACACCAAGATGATTAGACGGATGCAACACGTCTCCCGTGAGGAAAGGCCAAGAGAATTGGGATTGTTCAGCCTGGAAAACAGAAGGCTTCAGGGAAACCTAACTGTGGCCTTCCAGTATCTGAAGGGAGCCCACAAGAGAGATGGAGAGGGACTTTTTACAAGAGCATTTAGGAGTAATGGCTTCAAACTGAAAGAGAGTAGGTTTAGATTAGATGTTAGGAAGAAATTCTTTACTGTGAGGGTGGCAAGGCACTGGAACAGGTTGTCCAGACAAGCTATGGATGCCCCATCCCCGGAAATGTTCAAGGCTGGATGGAGCTCTGAGTAACACCATCTTGTGAAAGGTGTCTCTGTCATGGCAGTGGGTTCTAAGGTTCTATGAACATGTATTTTTCATCTTATGTTTTTGACATCCAGTTTCGAAGTTTTATCTTTAACTAGGAATAATACGTATAATTAAGACTTTTAAGTTTGCACACTAAACTTTTGAAAATCTTTAGCTTGTTATTACCTTTGAATTCACGTCTGGAGAAAATGGTGCTACACTTTCTCTAAGAAAAATTATTTTAATTTAGTGAGAAAAGGGATGTTTTGACAAAAGCATTTACAGGAATAACATACAACCAAGGAAAAGCATTACACTAAAGCACTAACAAACACTAGCTCCATACAATTTAGTGAAATACTATTTATTAGTTTTAAGTTATCCACAAGAGAAAGAAAAGAGTAAAGGGAGAAAAAAGATTAAAGGAGTGAAGAAAGGCAATTAAAAGAATGAAGAATGAAGAGAGAAAGAGGGGAGAGAAAAATAGCTAGCATCAAGAGTCACATATTTCCAGGTGTTGGTGCAGAAGGCTGAACACAAAATGGAGGCCCTGTGACTCTGTTTATATGGTTTGGCTATTGCAACCTCTCCTTCCAGAACTGACAGGCGAGCCACATGGCTCCCGAGCTGTGTGTGCTCCGTGGACTCAGCCATGTTGCCTGTAGACCATGTTCCTGCAGGCCTAGGCCTGGCCCTTCCAACACACCCACACACTCATAGTGAGTTGGCTCCAACCCGCATAAGTTTAGTGAGATTGAATCTAGTATCTCACAACATCCTACAAGTTTTGACAGTATTAATTCTAGACTTGGGATTCTGTAGAAGATGGAAAAATTGAATTTTTTCCAGGTGGGCATGTTGCCCATGATATTTCTAGAAAACTGTGTGTGTAATACAGCCAAGTTGGAATAGGTTACAACCTATTGGCAGTCAGGAGGATAAACCCCACCCTGTAGTACAGCAAACACAGCACAGCCAGCCAGTCATCAGAGGGGGTTGTCCCTCTGTATTCAGCTTTCGTGTGGCCTCACCTGGAGCTGCACAATTTAAGAAGGATGCCAAGGCACTTGAATGGAGGAGGGCAACCAGCAGGTGGAAGGGCCAAAAGGCATGTCCTTTGAGGGCTGTCTGAGGACTCTGGGTTTGTCTAATTTGGAGAAAAAGAGGCTGATCCATTGCTCTCTGCACCTTCCGGAGGAGGGAGAGTGGAGAGAGAGGTGCCCATCTCTTCTCCTTGGCATTCAGTGAGATGACGTATAGGAAGGGCTTAAAGCCATGCTAGGGGACATTTAGACTGGATAATTAGAAGCATTTCTTTACTGAGACAATGATCAAAAACTAGAACAGGCTTCTTAGAGATGTAGTAGAGGCCCAAGAGGCATTTCAACAATGTCCTTAATGCTCTAACCTTTGGTCTATTCTAGTCTAGTCTAGGCTAGTCTAGCCTAGCCTAGCCTATTCTAGTCTTGTTCTATTATATTCTATTCTAAGTCTATTATATTCTAAGTCATTTCAATTGTTTAGAAAGCAGCTGGCTGATCCGTTCTGTCTTTCCCACTTGACAAGACTGATTCATTCTTCATTGTGCAAAAGAAAGAGAGAGCATACAATATTTTGTATATTTTTTTTAATGTGTTTTTTTTTGTTATTTTTTTTGTTTGTGTATCTTATGGAGGAGATACGGCCTCACCTGGATGAGCTGAGATGATGGAAACACAGAAATAAGTGGCTGTTTTCTAGACATTCAGTGGTAAGAAGCTCTCAGTGATACTTATTGTAACATAAAACACAACTCTGCTGTTCCATGCTAATGGGACTCTTCTAGTCCCAGTGAGGTGAAACACATGCAAGACATGTTTACATCATGATGTGGCTTATTATAAATAATGAATTCTTGTTTGTGCTTTCAAGTAGTGAAGGGACTGAATCAGAAATACAAGGCTTTGCTTATTGAACAGTAAAAGAAAGCACACTTTACTGAGCTATCCCACTTTTACTTTACTTAGGGTAAATCTATTACACGGACTATCTGTCTTCTACACATTTGGTTTGAAAATATTCTCTGTTTCAGAATGAATTTCTTTAGTTTTCATGGAGCAAAATGCATGGTAGAAAACAACAGAAATGGTGCTTGTGTATTGGTAACTCAAACAATTGGCTTTGCATAATGCTCATGAAATTGAAGCTGAAGATTCATTTACATTGAGCAATATTGTTTATTTTAAAGTAAAGTGGGATGAAATAACATTACTGTTCTGGTGGACATGCTCCATTGTATCATATCCGTCATTTTTTTTGCAAAGTGGACTCATTAATTTCAGGAAAAGACACTAACATATCATAACTGTGGAAACGGAACTCACATAAATTGACAGGACTATGTAATATTTCCATTAAGCTATATGTGTATTTGTAGTACATTCATTCTGCTGCTAGTTTAAAAATAATACAGAAAAGCTGTAGTAAAATGTTAATCTTTTAAAGAGTCAGTGTTATCATCTTCAACTTCTTGTAGGCCTGCTCATGGACAGCTATTAACACAAGTTATCTTACCGAAAACAGTTACACTATAATTACTGGTAATTAATATGGGCAGATTGAAAAGGAACTTGTCTTTGGTTTTATGAAGTCTTATAGTGGCAGAATTCAGAATACAACAGAATTGTATTTGGTAGTGATATATATTCTTTTATGCTTATTTCTACCAGAAAAAATTGTATACAGAGAGGCTACAGCTTATAATTTTCACAATAATCACAGTTATATTATCTAGAACAGAAAAATGGTACTTAAATCAATAAGCTGGGCTTTAGTTTTTCCTGAATTCCCCATTACTTGTTGCTGACATTGTCAGCTATACTAGCAATTAGGTACATTGAAACCGGTGAAATTGCGCTCTGAATAGGAAAGATTTAATCTAGTTTCTAAAGTCAAAGATTTAGAAAGTTCACCTCTTTTAATTAAAATCCTCCCTCATTTAATGCCTCCCACCCCACTGTCTCAGGAGAATACATTTATATATCACAATGCAGGCTCAGAGAAAACCATTACCATCATTGCCTGTGACGCTTAAGGCATGGACTCTGACCAGAACGGAAGACAATTCAGGATCAAAGACAATTTATTAAACATTATAACAAGCTTTATATACCTTGCAGCCTATCTCAGTAGTTTTCCACCAATTCATGCTACGTCTCCTCAAAACAATAGTACAAGCACTTATTAACCAATAATTACAGTTCTTTAGCAATAGTCTCTAAGGTATCTCATTCTATATCATGCAGTTCCAGTTCTTCTAGGCCTCTGCATGTTCCTTATGGTGTTTGTCCCCATCAAACACAGGGAGTTCGTTGGCAGATTACCACAATTGCCATAATACCCATATGGACTTTGAATAGACTTATTGTCTTCAAAATGCATGAAACCAGCAGAATCTCACAACCTAAAAATGTGCTGAATATAGGGTGTTCAAGTTCATGTCAGGCCCTAAGCTTCTAAAGAACTATAGTCGTACATAATTTACTTCATTTTTTCCAAATCCACTATGTTTAGACACATTATTAATCTATGTCCATATGCTTTCCCCATGTGTGAAACACTACATGATTAAGTTTTAAAGTGATTTAAGCAATTAAAGCTCAGATTTTATTCCAGTCTTGGCTAGTCACATTGTCACTTAGATTGAGATCCTACAGTGTTTCAAGAGATAAGCTGCGAAGCTACTATCTAGGTTTGATCAAGCTTTTTAAAAAGTATATATGTAGTAAAATAAAGTGATTTTTCAATGGGAGGTTCATTTGCCAATAAGGAGGGATAATTTTTATGAAGCAGAAAACATATTCATTGCTCTTTTTCAAATGAATCTTATAATCATAGCTACACTAAGGAGACATTTGTAATATAAATGTACTTTGCACATACTTGATCAGCAGAAAACGCTACTGGTTTAGCGTCTGGAATACAGATAGAACAGATTGTTCCAGCAATACTACAATGTTTAAGAAAAACAAAACCAAACTTTTAGTCTGAAGTTCAGGCAAAAAAATATAATTCCTCAATTTTAATCACTGACTACTGATTATAAATACAAGGTTTTTTGGTTTTGATGTGTTATTCTAATATCTCAGTATCTTGGAATAAATGGAAATCTATATTGATTTTAATGTAATAATTATTCCATTAATTTTTCTTGTGTGAAAATATTTCAACTCCATATTTAGGCATTTTACTGGGTCTGTTTCATTCAATGTAGGAAAGAGTAATTTTACTGAACAATATTCTCCAGCTAGTGTTCTTCCGTCTCTTTTCCATTTTCTCCATCTATTTAAGAAACAGACAATGCTTTACAAAATTAAAATTATCCTTCTTCCTAATTTCTTTTGTGTTATATTATTATTTTATTTCTGGGGATTAATGTGTAAAATCATATATAAAACCTCATACTATCACAGAGGCCAACTACATTCATACATTTTGTAAATGATTTTCTGATTCCTTTGTTATTTGGCTACAGCATTCTGCATTTGAGTTCTCATTTCAGATTCATTCAGGTATGCAATATACTGCATATTCATATTTCATAAGGAATATTTTCCACTCTTGGCAATAATATTAAGTAAATTAGAAAGATGTGTAAAGTAAACAATTTCCGTTTTGCAAGTGGTTTTGAGTTGTCTATATCTGACTTCATGCCAAGTAAGGTACAAACAGAAAGTTTTAAATGGTCTGAGAAGGAAAACTCTGGAAAAATTCTGAACTTGATAGAAACAATTAATCCTTTCATTTTCTCCTATGAAAATAAAATTTCAAGTCAATTAAATTTTAGAATTTTCCAATAGCTTCCAACACAGCTATTTTCTTTTGTTTTTCTCTATAGATACTGAAATATTACTTTTCAGCAAAAGAAAAAAAGTCAAAATCATTAAATTATATCTTTAATTCCAAAAGGGTGAAACGAGATGTCAATGCCATTATCAGAAGTTTTCAGTCCAATCTGTTTTGCAGTGAATATTACTTATTTCTATCTATTTTATCTAATATGATTTTAAATATTACTTCTTTCTAACGTAACTCATCTTCCCTTTGATTGGTTACGATTTTTTTTTCTGGCAAATTAAGAGGTCATCTGCTACTAGATCTTCGTACTTTAATAGCTGTGACTCTTCAGTTGAATAAATTAAAACTTTTAATTTTATATTGAAACTATTTTAAAACAATGGAACATCATGTATTTCTCTACTAGCCTATGTTAATTTAAAAACAAACAAACACACACAGAAAATAAACCCCAAATTTCCCCACAACCTTAACAAGTCAGATAT
>WEIV01006269.1:82387-176141 GCA_013390005.1 Calyptomena viridis | reverse complement strand
TTGCAGAAAATAATACAACATCCGGGCTATTTAAACCAAGAAAAATCTGTAATTTTCTAAAACTGGCTTATTTCAGGAAATTTTGATATCAAGATTTTTATATAAGGACTATTTTTTCTGTAAAACTCCCACATTACTAATTTTTTCTCATTAAAAAGTATATATATGTATAAAAATTCTCCTTCACACACTGATCTGTGTCTGGGCTTCCAAACTGCACTTTGAGCAGTCTCTTCCATCTTTGCATCCTTCCTCTTACAGTTCTTGTCCCTACCTGTCTCCCATTATATAATATTCTAACTTAACTTCTTCTGATGTCAACATTTAAAATCCATCAAACTTTTTGCTGATCACAGATTTGGTCCTTATCAAGAAAATCTAGTAAAAAAAATTTAAAAAACCACAAAAAGCTACTCAAAGCCAGCTCTGCATTACATCACACATCTGATGAGATAATGACATCCGAAAGATAAAATAGATAAAATAGATAAAATAACCCCAATGCAGATTTGCAGCCCTGCAAAGGTTCTCAGTACCATAAAAAGAAAAAAGGTGGGATGTCACAGTTTTATCATGTGCTGTTTAGGGATAAAAGAAGCTACATTTCTTTCTGAAGCTCCATCTCCTACTTCATCTACAAAAGGACTGACCCACATAATCAAGAGAATAACTATCCAGTCTTCAACACTCATCTCTCCTAAAGATTTCTTTCCTTTTAGCTTTTGCCATTACCAAATTCACATAAGTCAGAGGACAGGATGGTCAAGCAATTATAACTGCTGACACATCCCTAGAGAGAAAAGCAACATTCCTGACATCCCTTCACCAATGTTGGTCAACACCCAGATGATTTTTAGATGCTTTAGCAGAGCTGAGTGTGGCAACAAACCAGGATGTTGCTGCCATATGCCAGATATATCTGCAACCTTGAATAAAGTCAGCACAAAAAACAATGTGTGATCAGAAGACAGATGCTAGGATACAAAAAGCTCTGGCAAGCATATGGAAAAGGGAAAAAAAGAAGAGCTCACAAGGTCTTTAGGTACAAAGGCTGCTCAAGGTTTCACCACAAGAGCAGTGACATAAGAAGGTGGGATTTATGCAGAACTACCTCATTCTGCACAGTCACAGAGTCCATAAAACTCCCAGTGGGAGGGGAACACAGACCTGGGTTGGATGGCATCACACTTCCCAATATTAACAGCCAAATAATAAATCCACCAGAATAAACACAAATATCCAGAGCACAGAAATTGGAAGGAGTTCACTTACTGTCCGTGTTCACAATTTATTTTTAAGGAAACATGTACAAGACACAAGTTTTAAGAAATTCACACTCAGAAAAGCAGCATGGACACAGAGATGAAAACCACAAAGAACATTTTCCTGAATTAAAGAATCAGGTTTGTTGAAAAGCAAATCTCTGAATTTGTGTTTTCCAACAAAAAATAGAGACACAGAGACTTTAAGGTAAAAGAGATTTGTTTGCCCAGTTTCTATACATTCAATTAGATGTTGGATTAGTTGTGGCCAAGGACAATATATTGGTGGCAAGAGAGAGAGCATGTAATGCTCCTTGATTTCTTACTCTCTGTAAAATAAGAAAAACAAGGAACCAGCCAAAGCCTATTCCATTTCCCTCCTCCAGCCCAGTGGATGGAGCTCCAGCCCTGAAAAGAACATTCTGGATGCACAAATCTGAGAAAGATAATACAGCTTAGCACAATCCTTGAAAAATTCCTCTTCCCACTCAGAATCATCCAAGAGATTCATAACTTCACACAGTTACAGATAATTTAACTCATATAAAGAGAAAAATACAGTCATGTTTCCCAAAAACTTCATGAAGGAACTGCAGAGATTTAAGCAATGCCTCACAAATATTTGTAATATGATTAATGTCACAAACAGATTTTTTTTTCCCAAATGTACTTTTACATTGGCTTTAACATATTTATAAGTCACCACATACACAAATAATTTACTGCAACCTGTCAGAGGAGATTTTCTTGTGAAAATGGGGTGATTAAATGTTTACAATATGGGTCATGATTCTTCACTGGTGCACTTTGATTTCCTTGGTGGGAAGTTCTCACCGAGTAAGGATTTCAGAAAGAAATCATTCTGTCCCAAAGGCATTGCAAAATACTCACAATGTCCTCTTTAAAGCACAAGGCATTCAGTTTACATTTTAAAATTACCAAAATAGAATTACAAAAAATTCTATTACAGTAATTTAGAGGAAAAATATTATTTTTTCACCTTGTGCACAATTTTTATTCTGAATTCCACTTTTTGACACAGGCTCACTAAAATTGAAGAGCAGTTCATTTTGGAATAAATTGGTACTAAACAAAATGTGTTTACTGCCTCTGTATGAAAGTGTATTGTTAAAGGCAGAATGTGAGTAAGTTGGAACAAATTTTAGAGCAGATGCACTGGCTACTGCTATTAAATAGAGATGCTTTTAAGACTCTTCAAAGCAACAGTCTGCAGGCAGTGGGAATGCAGCACTAAGATAAAATACCTATCAGTGGCACTACATTTTCCAGCAAAAATAATTGATGAGGAGTTGGGTAGAGTGGATTATAAATTGCAGGGTGCATGCAGTAATTTCTGCTCTGGTCCATGTAGATATTAGATATATAACATAAAGACTGTCACTGATACAATAAAGGGTAGAATAATCCACTAACAGGGAGGATTATATTTTATTGATTGATAAGAGATAAAACACCTATATTATCCAAAATTAGTTTTTACTGCCTTAAGAAAAAAATCTTCCTGCAAACCTTGCATCAAATATTAATCAAGCAATAATTAAATGGGATAAAGAAAAGTGTCTTGATATCTCACTTGCAATCATCCTGGTGTATAAAATAAGCCAAGCATGACTGAATAAAGCTGTAATAGTCTAATACTGGATTTTTAAAATTTAATGTTCTGCTTTATTCCTAACCCCTTATTAGAAATACCATTTTAACTGACTTTTGGTGGTCTGTGGAATGATGCTGTTGCTTATCCACAATGCAGTGAGGTTGGAAATCTGGACCAATATAACAAGATAAGGCTTCAGATTCTTCTTTTGTATTACTTGAACTATTTCACATTCACTGCAGGCTTTTTTTATTACATTTCTATGACAGAGTACCAAGGTCAGAGAGACCTAATACAACAGTCCATCTACTCCATGAGTGGTTACACACGTGCTTAAGTACTTTTTAAAGGAAATAATTCCATAACCAGATGCTTAAATGATTCCTGGCCCACTGAGGGGTGCACAATTAAGCAGAAAAGATACAATTATGAACTTAGGATCTACAGCTTCTGTGCTGGACTTTGCCAATGACTTTTTCATTAACTGCTGATAAGCCATTGCAGGTATAATGTGCTGTTGGACTAATTGTGGTTAACGAGAAGTTCATAGTTGATGTCACAACTAAGAGGGATCTTTAAAATGAAATAGATAAGATAATAAATATTAGAAAAGAATCTTCAGATCTTAGAAAAGAGACCCTCTCTTAAACATCCTACTTTCTTTAATTACAGTACAAACTCTACAACCCAGCCAACTACTCCTTTTGCCAGTGTTACACCTATAAATTGTTGTTTATAGGTGTTACACACCTATAAATTGACTTTTGCAGATTAAATTATCAGAACAAAAGCAAAGTATTTATGGTTTTAACTGCAAATTTTTTGGAAACACTTCAATACAGAGAAGACATAGCCTGTTAAAAGTAGGTTAACTGGGACTGGGGGACTCAGCCTGGTAAAGAAGCCATGGTCATCTACCCAGTTGTTCCTGATCTTAGAACTAATTGTATGTCCTGCTATTTATGAACTCAAACCTCTGCAGAATCAGGATCTTGATATGACAAATATCTTTAAAATAATTTTCAAAATTATTGGTACTGAAGAAAGAAAATATGCCATAAATCAGCCTGTTCAATAATTAGTTCAGAATTTACGTTGTTTTCAGAGATTACAATTGAAAACAGCATAAATTATAACCTGTCAAAGAGATTCCCTAAAGTTCATTTACAATCAATGACTTTTAAAAAATATAGTGAAGGATTTAATGGGAAAAGTTGCATTTTTTTCTTGCATGCTGGGAATGGTTTCTTTTAACACAAATTACAGTAGAAAAGTTAAAAAAAGAAAGCATAACTGCCTCACATTTAACATTATTAAATCTATCAGGCTTTCACCTACCTCTGTGGCAATATTACTGTCCTTGCCTTTTAAAAAATCACACTTTTTTTTCTTTTTAAATAATATGCTTGAGATCCTTAGAATTATTTAAATACATGAAAATCAGATATACTTTCATGTATCTACTCTGTTTTTACTTAGGACTTCATAGGATTTTTAATTCCCTCTGGGGAAAAGAAAATAGACAATATTTGAAGGGCTGCAATTGTTAAGAAGAACAATGATTTATATCAAGGTGGGAAAAGAAGATAAATTCATGAATATACAGAAGAAAAGGAAAATTAAAGTCTGCACAGAAGTAAATGGTGATCACATTTAACCACCTCTAAATTGGAAAATATCACAGGAAAAGGCAAAAGCCCTCTGCAGGTTTCTGAGGCACCACACTTCCTTAATGAATATTCCATCTAATTACTTAAAAACATGGAGGAACAGCAAAATCCTTGCCTTCACCTTCTGCTGTATGATATAGCCCTGGTGGAAAACACATTTCCAGAAACTCCTTCCTTCCTTTCCATTTGTTCTTTTTGTTGACTTCCTATCAGGATTTGCATTTCCTGCAATGGGATATATGGAAACTTTAAAGCAGATTGTCCTTTATGTGAGGAAAATGTATGGAGGGGACAGGAATCAGTGCAGGTATTTCAAGCCCAGCTGGAAGGTTTGGAATTGTCCTATTTAGGGGAGATCAGGATCAGGCTGGAGCAGCTCCCCAGGGATGATATGAAAGGGGGACCTGGCTGATGTGAAAGCAGGTAATTAATTTAATGGACTTACACTCAATTTTTGTGTTTGACCAGAAAGGTTTATTCTAAAATGGTATCCATAAATTACTATGGATCAGTATTATGTTCTGACTGGAAAGATACAACAACTAGACTGCAAACCCTGCTTTAAAAAGTGAGTAACAAATTATATTTCTCAGAATTCACCTTCTGGAGGCTAATTATTTCTGATTTGCTACTCAGAAGAAAGCATAGTCAACCAGCATGTCTGATTCTCAGATACTGAAAAAAAATTAAATACCTCAGGTTTCTTCAAATTTTACAGTATTTCAGAATAAAATCAATTGAGGCTTGTAGTAGACAAGTTTTTTACTCAATTAACATTATTCCAAAATTAGAAATTAATGAAATACTACTAAATATCTATCAAATTTGTAGTTAGCATGCTTACAATTTTAAAAATATCAAATCAATCTAAAAATACCAGACCAATTCCATTCCTTTGGTCTCAATGTCTTCTGCAGAACAAATTAAGGTTAATTGCTCTCTCTCTCTGTTCCCTGCATATGAACTTTTGCAGCCCTGTACAAAATTCCTAATTGGAATACATGGTCTGTTTTCTGCACTTCCATGTGCATGTTTTGAAAGCATCTGCACTAATTTCAACCAAAACCTTTAAAGAAAAGAATTAACTTATTTGAGATAACAGAAAATAGCAAGTTCCCCAAAGATTGTTTTCTTGACATTACCTGGAAATGAAAAAGGAATGTCAAGAGAAAATTGTGACCCCTGCCTTCACCCAACTGTGTCCAAACAAACAGGAATATTCCTGGGATGAGGGCAAAGGTAAAAAGGAAATCTACATCTCAGGATTGGCTTTTCTCATCTGAGAAAGGTAAGAAAATGGATGGAATTGTCTCTGACTCACCTCGAACCTGAAAAAAACAACCAACCATTATTTCAAATTATCTGAGAAACCATTCAGTGTTTGAAAACACTGCAGCATTTTGGCAGCTGATAAACTTGGATGTAACACTCAAAGCTACTTCTGCAAATCAAAAAGCTGGACATGAATACATTGTTTAGGGTGAAAAACATGGTCCCAGACACCTTCCAAGCTTTAGGGAATAACTGCAGCCACAGATAACTGGGATAATTGTGGGAACTACTGAGAATTCTCTCTGAATTGAAATTACTTGAAACCCACAATGAAATGTTTTCCTTTGGTTCATCAAAGCAGGAGAAAGAAAGGAGTTCACCATTTGTAGCCTACACAGTAGCTAATTGTGGTCTCTTTTGTAAAGCAGAATGCTCCACAACTTTTATGATCACAGGGAAAGAACTGTGGACTTTTACTTGCTATTGTCTTGATGTTGATAAAGCTGCCAAAGTGCCTCATAAAGTGTTAATAAAGCAGCCAGGTGAAATATCAAATACAGTTATTGCAATACCTCACTGAAAATGGCCCTAAAAGTATGTGAAGTCTCACATCAGAACTAGGTGAGAGTTATAAATCTCTGTTAACCCACCCAAACTGTGCTGACACAATGACACAGTGTGACAACTGCAAAAAAGAAGTTTCTGCCCATTCAAGAGAAAAGCTCTGACCGTATGAAATTCCAAGTATTGCCTTGAAAATTGAAGATATATTACAATAGGGATGATAAATGCTTGCATCATCATCATCATAATAATAATAATCATGAAGAAAGAGTGCAAATAACTCTGCAACATCTAGATATTTGTCTCAGTACTAGAAAGATGGGAAATAGGCAGATTCTGTTCTATGTGGGACTTCATTTATTTCGGAGGCAGCTTGTACAGGTGAATATTCCAGTTTCCAAAAGAAAAAGCAGAGGTGAAATCCTACTTCCACAGATGGCCATCACAATGTGTCCTGGCTAATCTGCACTTCAAAGGTGTCATTTGTTTTGTACCAAATTTAAAACCAGGGATGAGGGAGCAGGGACGAGGCAGCAGGGATGAGGCAGCAGAGATGAGGCAGCNAGCAGGGATGAGGGAGCAGAGATGAGGCAGCAGGGATGAGGCAGCAGGGATGAGGCAGCAGGGATGAGGCAGCAGGGATGAGGCAGCAGGGATGAGGCAGCAGGGATGAGGCAGCAGGGATGAGGCAGCAGGGATGAGGCAGCAGGGATGAGGGAACAGCCTGCCTGTGAGAAGTGGCACAGGGATCCACACTCAAGGACTATGGGACTCAGAAGATATTGAGACCTCCATGGATTCCTGGGAGGTCACGAGCTTGGCTCATTTGAGCAGCCACAGAGGCAGCCTGACAAGATCCTGCATTTCCCAGGTCTGCAGCCCTCCAGCAGCCAGTGTGGAACTTTGCTGCTCAGGGAATTTCTGCAGTTTGGGTTCCAACCAATCCCTCTGACTGTGAAAAATCAACATGCTCTGAAACACAGCAATTGTGTTCCTACGTACAGTTACAGCTCGAAATCTTTCCCTGCCTTTCACTTTATTCCCATCTCTGGGATAAGACAATATTGTGTTTTGGAAAGATTCTTTACAAAGAGTGTTATGGCTGCAAACAGATGATGTACATGAAGCTGAGCAAAGCTGCACCTGCTGAAGAGACACACCTGCACTGCAGAGGGATTTGGCCTGGACATCCAGTCAAACCAGGACAATTCTATTATTCCACCCTCTGGTCAGCTGAAGACAAGCTGCCCAACCCAGGAAAGTTCTTTTAAGAAGAGCAAGAGAAGAAACAGATGGCTTTGAATGAGGGTATCGTGCTTCAAGAAAATGAAAGTTATTAAAAATGAAAACCATAAAGTTAAATCTGAGGAAATAAAATACTTTAACTTTGCACAGATGTAGTTTAAAGGCTTCATAGAAGACCTGAATTAAACTTGGAGCAGATAGAAAAATAAGCTCTAACCTAGTGACCAGAAACATTCTCTACCTCCTTTCAGAGCACTCAGTTCATAGCACATAAAACATTGAGCTAAAAGAGAACTATTGATGTAGATGCAATAGATGTGTAAGCAAACCTGCTTTTTGCGTACATCTTAATAGTAATTTAAAACCTCATATGTTTGCAATTGCTGAGGCTAATTTTTAGCCTGGAGCAAATTTTTGTAGCTAAATAGTAATCTCTAATGATAAGGGTTTCTAATGGTCAGACTTAACTACTACTCTGCTGCCAGGTATTCTAAATGGTGCAGCCTATCTTTGCCTGTTTTGCTGCCACAAAACAGGCCATTCACCTTCTTCACATAAACTCTAAATTTCTACAATTTGAAATTAGGCATTACTTGAAGACATTTAATTCTCATCTGTTCTAAATGTGTTCATTTTCTTTCAAACTACCTTTGAAAGGATCATGAGCAAGTAATTAAAACTATTACTTGACATTTCAGTTCTCAACAGCTCTATCAAGCCCCAAATTGTTCTCTTTAGAAAAATAGAAAACATATTCAAAACAAATAGTTATTAAGAAAATTGAAATCCTGAGTGCTCTTCATTTCATTCACATCAAACTGATTTCTCTTGGCCTCTAAGTTTAAAACAACTTTTTTTTTTTTTCTGGAGTTGGCATAAAATGAAGTACAAAAGTGCCTGTTCTTTTGACAAAGCGAAGGCAGAAGTCCAAAAACAATTTTCTGTGCCTAAGAGGCTCCAGTATTCACACTTTCTGATGAACAACTTAAAAGGAAAATATTACTATTCCATAGTGTCATTCATTCAATGAAAGGAGTTCAAAAATGTTGCTATGAAAATGTCATTAAAAACTTGTTGCTTATTCCACATGGAACTATATTCTTTTAATCTTGGACCAAAGAATGGCTGATAAATCAGAGACAGCCCAGCACAGTGTTCTGTGCTGCAGGGACAAGGGGAAAATAAAAAGGGGACACACATGGTGCAGGTTTCCATGGATAGTGAATCATGGCTTTTCCAAATCTATAACATCTATAACACCTATAACCAATCTAGTGTCTCAGATCTGGGGCAGAACAGGAAATTAATATAAGATTTCCTAATTTTCAATGGTGTCACACACAGAGGACATTCCGAGTGTTGCCAGCTGATTAAGATATTCTCTGAAACACTTCCCTAAACACCCATAAATTGATTAAAAGCACCATAGCAGTCAAAGAATCAACTGGCATAAAGTGGAATAGAAATCTTGGACTTGCACTTTTAATACCTTTTAATCTAATCCTGCTTCAATTTTTCCCTGTCAACTGTGTTGACTAATTACACTGCTATGGTTTATAATCTGCAGAATACACCCAGTTTTAACAAGAGTGGGACAGAGTACAGCATTACCCCTCCTTAACTCTGGGAAAGGAATGAAAAATAACAAACCTAATGTCCCTATAAATTGTAAAATGACTGAAAGAATTACACATTTTTATTTAAATGATTAAGATGATAGAGAACTGAAATCCAGTATTAACTAAAAAAATGGAATTATTTCAGTGAATCATCTGATGATTGCAGAATTAATTGTATTTGCATAGTAACGTTTAAGTATTAGAAACTGCAACAGGAAAAATTCTGAATATCAATTATGTTATTGCAGACTGTTGGAAGAAAGGAAAAGATCAGTCTTTTTTCCCTTTATTTTCTTTAGTATGTGCTTTTCTGTGCACAGTGGTAAGACGAGAGCTCCAGTTGCTATAACAACTTAACTCTCTATTATAATCAACAATCATCGAAGTTTAATTGCCATCCTGCCCTTCTAAACCAATATATTCAACAGTAGTTCTATGAATTCCATAAATTTTGTTACTAAAATCTATTCAATGTCTCAAAGCAAGCTGAAGAATACTTACCCATTAGAATTAGCCTGAAGTTGTCCTTCCCTTCCTTATTGTAATGATGTACAATTTAAAATACTTTACTTTGTCCATAGAACATTTTTTCCTGGAACAGCTATCCTCTGATTAAATCCAAACCTAAATATAAAACAGAATTCAAATGCAATGTATGAAAGAAAATAAATTAAAATAGCAATTTTAAACTTAAGATATATTGAATATTAAAATATTTTTTCTGATAGCATAAGCATCCCTAGCTTGTTCAAAAGAATTTCCAGTTAGGCTACCAAGAAGAGTTAAGTTAGTCATAAAAAATAAAGTAATAAGAGAGTATAGGACACACAATGAACTTCAAAATATAGTGTTGCAGACAAACTACAAAGATTATTACAACCTATATTATGAACCATAAAAATTTTTGTTGCTGGCCTCACTAATGTTCTCTTTCAGTAATTAACAAAATCATATTTGAAAAATGGGAAATTTGTTAGCATTCATCAAATATTGTCTAATTCAGGCCCTGTGGGCTCAGAATAAAATTAAGCCTTATCATTTACCCATTAATTATGATGTTGATCTGTAATAACGTGCCTTGTAAGTGACATCAGAAACAGACAAGCAGAGCAGAAGACAAAAATGGAATCAACATCAAAAATGCCAACCAGGAGCTAAAAGAGGTCTTTTACATAAGGCACAAAAGATAAACAAGTGATACGGTATCAACTGAGATAATTGATTCTTTCTGAACCAAGGAATGGAAGCTCAACACGTACTTAAACTTAGATACTTCTGCAGTCACCAGTTCCTGCCTCCTGCCCTACATGTCTCTTATATTCCAGAAACTTGCAAATAGTGCAAAAAAAGCTCACAGCAACACTCAGAACATCAGGTGCATCACCTCACTTTCATTTATAGCACAAGGCAGAGATCCCAGGAAACTGTTTAAATGCAACACTGGGAGCTAAACCTACAAACCAGCAAGACAAAGCATGAAACTGGACAGTACAAATAATTCAGCCACAGTGAAAAAATAATTTCATTCTTGGCAAAGTATTAACTTGTTATCTACACCTCTAGCAGTGTTTTAAAGATGCAGGAGATGCATTAAAAAAATCAGAAAGGTGGAATTAGCCTGAAAACGTGGTTGAAATTGCAGCTGAGTCCTAGAGCAGAAATGTGGAGGTACTGGAACCACCTTGGATAAACACTGCTCATCACAACCCTGCAAAGATTATAATCTCTGATGTCAGTTAACCATTAGGAAAAGAACAATTTCAACGACATGATGAAAATAAGTCACATTCATTAAACCTAAAACAATCATAACTATTAAATCCACTTAGTCACGTTGTTTCCTGTTTGAATATTCCTGTTTTAAGATTTAACCCATTAATTCATTATATGTTGTTTGTACATCTGTTATTTACTGATTAACAAATACAGTACATTAAAAGAAAAAAAAAACATAGGAAATAAAAAAATAGCAGCTCAATATAAGCATTAGATCAGTAAAGAGAAAAAAATTGTAATAAAAACTCCCACCCTGCAATCCTATCAGGCTGTAGAACAATCAAAAGTGTAATGGTATGTAATGTCTAGTCAAGCCTTTATATCTATTTATTTGTCTCTTTCATTCAATTATGATGAATATTTACATTTTTTTATGTCTATATATATATGTGTAAATAGATGAGGACTCTGTCAGGAAGTCAGAAAACTCTAAAAATGAATTGTGCTGAATTTTTTGACTGCAACTGAATAGTTCTGTTATCAGGAATCAATAATTCTAAAACATAATCATGAAATAAGAACAACTGATAATCTTTGCTAAGGTCCAGTTTGCAGAACTGCAACACTGAAGAAACAGAATCTTTGCCTCCTTTTCTGAAAACAGCATTTCATAACATAGCAAAAAAATGCCTTTCTTTTGATCTTAGTTTATTAGATCCAGATCAGAGAACAGAACGAACTATTTATCTTTAAAAAGTAATATCTTTTTGATTATATGTCATAGCAAAAATCTTATCTTTGTCTTGGAAGTTTGAGACTAATGACGACAACATTGGGAGCCTTGTGAACCTTGACAGTAGTTCAGCCAATTATGTGATGAACGATGGAGATGGAAACTTCTTTACTCCTCTGTGACATTTCTAGAAACCATAATTCTGAAAATCTAAATGGAGTCATTGCTTTTCGCCCCCGTGGGCAGAGCCATAATTCCTCACATATACATTCTAACTGGGTTTTCTAATAGCTCCATTCATTTCTCAATCTCTCTAATAAGATTGCCAGAGAGGACAGCTTGTCTCTGGCATATTTCTCTTCCAAAAGGACAAAAATCATCTGGGCTATTATTCAGCCTTTCAGCATCACATTTTGGTCATCAGAACTTGTCAAATTAAACAAACTAATATTGCAATTTAAAAAGAAAAATGAAAGAGGCAGAAGAAGGCTCCGTGGTTCCTGTAGCTTCCACAGCACACAGTAAAGTCAAATATGTTTAAAAAGTAACTCCTCACCTCTGAATTGCAGATGGATATACCCTGTGCTGAAGACAATACCTGGTGTTCACTATGTGGTGTGAAAATTTCCACAATTTAGAACTTAAAATTGTAACCAACCAGCGAAGTACCACTGCACATAATAACACTGAAATGTAGAAAATATTATTTTGAATTAGCAAAGGCAATTCTTGAGCACTGTTTTTATACAAAACATAAGCCAAAAAGACTCTCTGTAGCAAAGGAAAAATAAAAGAAAAGAAAAGCAGTGTGAAAATAAACAGATTTTTCAATCAAGTTAAGGGAAAACTCTCTGTAGTTACACCAATGATATTTCATTACAATACAGGAAATTTGTGTGTATATGAAATACCTCTGTCTTGTCAAATGTGTATATGAGATCTCTTATGTGATGGAGGAAATTACAGGTTTACTCTTAGCATAGTTTAGGTTACACAGCAACCAGTGAATTGAAGAGTCCTCAGGAAAAGGAGGAGTTGGTTTGAGAAGTACCCAGGAAACCTGACAATTTTTAAGGGAGAAATTCCTTGGAATGAAAGAGCATATTCAAAACCTGCTCTGGCACTTGCAGATTTTGCCCTGTCAGCAACTACAGTTAGACTTTTTGACCTGCATGATAACAAAGGTTTTGACAAAAACCTGAATTTTTGTGCTTGAATGGCTTCATTTATTCTAAAAAAACCACCAGTGTCTTGTTCTACACCTCACAGAACTCTAAATTTAACCCTGGGTGCTGGTGTAGGATTCACTTTATTGTTCTGCATTAATAGACATGAACCATCCAATCACATTTGTTTAAAAAATGCTTCTCTCCACAGGACTAAAAACAGCTATTAAAATCTAAAACTCTACAACTCCATTAAGTCAGAGGCTGAGAAACAGCCCCTAAGTGGGGAGGATCTGTTTGCAACTTTTCTGCTATTCACTCAATATATACATTTCCCCCTCTGAATTAAGATATTCCTCGCAATTTTATTTATCTTAATTCCACCAAATGTGAAAGTTATTAAAGCCAAAGTAACACACTATTTGCTGTAGTGGTTTCTTCTTAAAGTTCTCATTTCTCACTGTGTCCAAAGTGCCTCTGTTTCAATGAACTCTTGAGAAAACAGAACCCCATTATGGATGTAACCTGCTACCTGTTCCTACCATGGAAAATTTAATTGCCTCATAGTTCAAAGATTGAGAAGAAA
The DNA here is from genome assembly GCA_013390005.1 of Calyptomena viridis. NCBI lineage: Eukaryota > Metazoa > Chordata > Aves > Passeriformes > Eurylaimidae > Calyptomena > Calyptomena viridis. The sequence continues at coordinate 162,693 of WEIV01006269.1, read as the reverse complement.
AGAAACCTCCAGATTCATTGTTCATTTGTAAAGAGCAATGGAAACAGGAACTGAAGAGAGGACTTGGATTTTGATAGAGTTGACTTTCTTTGAGAGAGAGAAAATATCAGAGAGTGCAAATATCGCAGTGAGTGAAAATAGGGTCGACATCACAAAGAATGTTTGTTGTCTGATAGAAAATGTGCCTTTGAAAACTTAGCTAACAATATCAAAAGCTTAGGTTTTGTCTACAGATACAACCAGTAAAATCCAAACTATGCAATTCTTTTAATACAATAAACTCCATTTAATTGAACTCAGATGCAGTTGACTTCAATTTGTTTGTATGACATTTTCTGGCAAGTTTTAAAATGAGAACAAATCCCATTTATTAACACTCCACAGTATCCACAATCTGACTGAACAATAGCATCTGTAACTGAGAACATGGCTATAAAATAGTTGAATGCCAAATGCAGTTCTTTTCCACAGTTATGGATTATCAGACAGTAATGGGAGAAGAGTCACATTCCCTTTACTAATGTTTTTCACATACTGCCTTGATTTCAAAGGAATATTTTGTCTTAATGTAGTTTTCTAATTTAGGCAAATATGAATTGCAAAAATCCCAAACACTGATGCATTACTTCTTGAAGATAAAATATGTATTCCCCAAAATGTTTAAAAAAGAATGAAAATAACAGTGTTTATAAAAACCCAGAATATTTCCTGGAACTTCCAGAATAAAACTATCTGAATGTGCCTTTTTATTTTGTGTTCTGTTTGCACAATTCTGTATGACACGTGTATTTTTTGGACAGGTGGACAAGAGGTGGGAGAGGGCCCAGCCAGGACAGTTGACCCAGGCTGGCCCAAGGGACAGTCCTGCCATGGGATTTCATGCTCAGCACTCACACCAGGGTGGTTGGGGGTCTTTCCAAAGTCACTATAACTCAGAGACTGGCTGGGCATGGATCTACTTGTGGGAGATGGTAGCTGTTTTCATTTTAGTTTTCAAATCCTCTTTCCTTACTAAAGTGTCTTGCCCTCGACACATGAGTTTTCTTGCTTTTGCTCCTCTATTCTCTCCACCTTCCAGCTGGGAACAGGGGGTGAGTGAGTGGCTGTGTCACCCTTAGCTGCTGGCAGGGGACAGGCAAACCTCTTGCAGTTCAGAACATGCTGAGTAGCACATGGCAATGTTTATGCTCTTTGGTTGTAACCCCCTAAAAACTGACCCATGCAGGCCAGCTCTCTTGGCTAAACTTGTCCTGATTTGAGATTCAATGCTCATGTTACAGAATTCACCCTAGTAAAGCTGAACCCAGGATTAAGTGATAAAAGTTGGTGTATGCAGAATCATAAGATTCAGATCAAAATTTTCTTTTATGTTCAAATGAGTATTTTTAGGGGGAAATGTACTGATTAAATCTGGAGCTCTGAAATAACACCTTTTTGTTTGCTTCACTATATGGATTTCAATGCTTTTGTATAGCTACTTCACAACTTGACAGCTACCTTCACGATATTTTTAATTAAAAGACATTAAACACTTCAAAGAACAGCTAGCCACAGTGCCACTTTGCAGCTCCCTTTGTTCTCCTCAAGTAATGCCAGAAACTGAACTCCACTGACACCTTCCTGGGATGCAAATGAGTGAGTATCTGAAAGCTTCCACCATTTATAGTTTTCTATAAATGACTAAATTTAAGCTTTTGGTATTTTCTGGCTCTTTATTTGCTTGTGTTGGCACCAAAAGGGACCATATTCAGAAAGAGCTGTTGGGACAGCAAACACAACTGCATGAGCACAGGCTTTGTTTCCTTTTAGTTTTAGTCTTCAAAGAAAAATGTTGATTCTCTTATACTGAATACACCTCTGCAGCTATAAACCAAATTCTCTCTCGAAATGAAGATACACTTGATACCATTTATCCTAAAACTACCTTAATTTTTAAATCTTTTTCGTAATATACCACAGTCACCATGAATTTAAGGGTTACACAGAGCAAATTCCACAAATAGCAAATCCATTATAGACTCAAAGCCCCAAATGCCCAGATATTTGATTCCCCTCCTGCCATTCAGCAAAGAGGATCAAAAAAGCCATTTATAGAATATTCCCCATGACCATGGGAATAATAATACCCTAATACCCTTTGCCCAAAGGTGAAGCAGGTAGTTAGCACAAACCCAGGTGAGCTGCTTGGATTCGTGCACTTGGAGTTTTGTGCCATGTTTGGCAAGAAAAGCAAAGTCTGTATTTCACACACTGCACCATTCTTTTGATGTGATGTATATTTTCACCAATAATAGTTTATTGAAGTATAGGAATCAATTACTGCCTTCCCATTCCAGCTGCAGAAATCCCATCATTCTTAAACGACGTTGTTTTGCCCAATGCATACTAAAACCAGGTTAAGTGAGATTAGTACTGAAAACAGGTTAAAAATAGATTTATTCACCAGAGAGAGATGGATTTAAATGTTATATATTCTGAAGGAGGAGCAGGGGGAGAGGGGACTAAGAGGTCTCACAAGGGGGATTAGACTTTGCTACTTAATAAAATATTAAATGACAATCAATCAAACAGGAATGTGTGGGAAGCACAGTTTTGCAGAACTGCTCTTTTAGGATTTGTTTTCTTTAAAATTTGCATTCCTTTCTGCATGCTTTTGAGATATACGTATGTTGGCTTTTTATGATTAGGAATGGCTTTGATCTTGACTACTTGAAGGAACATAAAGATATAAATAGTGTGAGTGGATATGATTAATCCTAGTAATGACAAACATAACAAAAACCCAAGATAAGCTTTCCTGAATTTTTCAACCATACCTTGGGAAGTTCAGGCTTAAGATTATTTCATTTCTACAGGAATGATCTACAGAAAAGGTCAGAAATGCACCAGTGTTCATGGTTCCCAAATACCTCTGGTGCCACTTTATCAAAGATAAGAAGCTTGGAAATCAGAAACATCAGCTTTCTGCTTGAGTAACTGCCACTTTCCTTTGAGATGGAATAGAGAGCAAGAAAACACCCTTCCTGCTGCAACATCACTGGCAAAATAACGCAATAATATGTGATGACCAGGTATGATACTGAAAATAGTCTACTGATATAAGAAAATGTCACCAGTACATAATAAATGCCTAATGGTCAGGGTTTGAAGGCTGGCATGAAAATAGAACTCTTATCAGAGGAATTTTTAACCAGACAGCTTAAAAAAGTGGCCCAAAATTGTCATTAAAACGGCGTAATTTTCTGCATCTGTGTGAGAGGGCAGTAAAGCGAGATGAGAGGAAGAGCTGTTATGATTAAAAAAAGAAATTTTTAGAGGGAAAATGCCAAAAGAATCCCAGAAATATCTACAAGACATCATCTCTATTGTATCTTCAGATCTCATGTCTTCAGTGCAAGAACCCAGCAGCTCCAGAAGATGCCAGTCATGCAAAATGGTGACATTCAAAGTACCTTGGGACAGCATTGATGAAACCAGAGCTCTCGTGTCCTCATGGGCATAAAACACATCACATAGGTATATATATAATCTGACCTAAATCCTTAACCTACTTCTTCTAAACAGCAGCTTTGATACATGAAGTTGATTATTTCTAGTGAAACTACAGAAAATTAAATAGAATATCAAAATTAAGAGGCAAAACAATGGACCAAATGCTCCCACATATAAAGTAAAATTTTCGAGAATTCTGCTGCATTTTTCAGTATTCAATTGACTGGAAGACAAATTCTCCTTCCATTACCAACAACCTAATTCTTTTTCATAGATTCTTTGCATTCCGTCAGTATCCAACTAAAAGAAAAGTAAGCTGCAGACTAAGAAGTGCAGTTTGGCAACAAGGAAAAATTAACTAATCAGGGAAAAATTTTTAAAACTCTTTTCTGGATAAAAATGGCACAGTCATGAAGGAAAGACCATATAATGCCACAGAGAACATTGTTTTCAAAATTGGTTTAGTAGTTTCACAGCAAAACACATGAACAGTAAGCAGTTAATTAGTTACTTTAGTATCCCCCCCTTTCCACTTGTTTCTTTCTATGTATTCCCCCACCAATGTCTTGAATTTTTAACAAAAGTATAAAACCACAAAGCTTAGACCCCGTTCCTCACAAGCTAATGAGTGTCTAGACTGAAACAATTCCATTTCTTAAAAAAAACCAAAAAAGTTTGTTATTTGGATCAGGCTTATGCAAGTTATTTGTGAGAAAAGTACTTTCACTAATTGCATTTTGAAAGGAATATTATACAAAACAGCTACACTAAGGCTTTTATCAGTGAAGCCTGGATTTCAGTGATAATCTTTCAATACTAACGATGTTTGTACTCAATGGAGGAGCAAAACCACTTTGTTAAGTTATCTGTGTAATTCTTAGATATTTCCAACAAGTTCTAAAGCTCTGATCATCTGAAAAGCACAACGAGGAGACAAATATGATGCTAATACTGCATGATTGTTATTTTCAAACCATTTGAGAAAACTTACACCCACCCAGAGCGCACACATATTAGAAAATGATTTATATATAAAATTATAATTCAGCATCCCATTGTGATTGAGAAGATGCTACAATATTAGTACCTATGTTTCACTCCTGGATCACTCTAAAGTAAGGCTAAGCAGTGCTTTAAAGTTTTCCTGTCACAGCTTTTATTGGGGAAAATGGGAAGAAGATGTGTACTTAGTATGATGTATCATTAACTTGCTCTTTGTTATATAAGTGTAATTAATTTTCTAAGTATCTCTCCGACTATATTTGGAATAGAGCAGACATTTGATAATAAAATTTAGAAAAAAAAAAAAAAACCTCCAAGTTCTAAACCCAACTAGTAAAAAAAAATTGAGATCCAGCAAAATAAAGAAACAAACAAACAATTCTAACAGTTTTATTTTAGCAGTTCTTTACTTGGATCAACACCTGGAAACTGCAGCCTGCAGGTAACACAGCAGTAATTGGCCCAGCAGTCTCTGACACTGTAAGAAACCTTTCTGTCCTTCACATCATCAGGATTTCTAACTCTCTCTCTCAAGTTGATCATTTTTCTTGGCTTCTCAGTAATATTCCTTCTCTATCTGTAACTGTCTCTACAAAGCCCAAAGGAAATTTTGCAACATTATAAGGAGTAATTAAAAATGTTCTTCTAAACAGTGATACCTTCAGGGACTGGGAGGAAGGAGAAGCTTTCCTGGATGATTTGCTTGTGGGCACAATCAGCACCAGCACCAAGCTGTCCAAGCTTCAACCAGCACAGGCACTGACAGTGCCTAAAAGTAAGAATAAAAACCCTTCTAAATGAAACATACACCATTTACCAGAGGAATATATGTTTGCTGACCCATAGATGAGCTGATTAATTCTGTAGACTTAAATGAGTAAATAGGGGTGTAGCTGAATGGGGTTTGAACATGCTGTGACACTGTGATAAAAACAGACAAACAAAAAAACCCCCAAACCCTGCATTTAAATAACATAATGACATGTATATGCAAATTGTCTGCTGGAGAATTTGACTAAAAGTTGGAAAAGATTACTAAATGAACTAAATGTATTTTTAAAGAAAGCCTAATAAAGGACAAGAAAGTTACCAGCACCCCCCCCAAAAAACCCCACAACGCCAAAACAACAGATGATACGAACTCAATCATTTTTTTCTCGGCAGAAACGTGTTCAGGACATATCAGAGTGATGTTAACTTGAGGGCTGACAACACTTGGTACTTACATGGGCTGCTATCAGCCTGGCACACAAAAAGCCCTGTGTGGTTCCTGCACTTAAATGGCTGGTCTGAGGCTTATGAATTCCCCCACTCATATTGTTTTAATATGTGCATTTTAGAGCCTCCAAGATACAAAAATATCGGCTTTGAAAATTACAGATTAACTCAGTTGCTGGTGGAAGGAGAGGTCATGGCATGACTGATACAAACAAGGCACACATTATGCACATGGTGGCTCTCTAACATTAAAAGAAAGCTTCACAACTCTATATATCCTTGTTTGTACTCGTTGGGCTCAGGACTTCAACTATCTTTTGCAATTAAATCTATCAAACTTCAAGCTCCCAATTAAAAATTTTCAAATGCATCATGCTCCAGGGTGTCTGAAATTAAAAACCACTTTACATGTTTGTCAAGTCCTCTTTTGTAATTTTTACAGTGTTGCTCTTTCTGCTGTGATAAAGTGCTGCCAGCCCCTTTCCATTTATGCACCACGACAGAGGAGAAAATAAACAGAACTCCTGCAGACATTCAGCTCACTCCGAACTGTGGTGTTTGGTTTTGCCTGTGGCTGCTCTTACCTTTCCCAGACATCCATTCTCAAGAGGGGAACAAGGGGAATCGGGGAAATGTCTCCATGTTGCCATTCCTGAACAAAGCTACAGCTCCAGAGGAGAGACAAACTGGGACCAGCACAGCACTGGGTTGTGCAATGGCTCTTTCCAACACTGTGTCCAACAGACACCAGCTAATCACTAAACCTGGAAAGATCTTTAAAAGTTCACTTCACCTTTTCTGAAAAAGGAAGAAAGGAATGATTGTTTTTGTTGAGCAGGAGAGTGCAGCCAGTTCCCAATTTTCCCTAAGCACCTTGGAAAGAAAAAGAAAACTAATGACTAATTCTAAAACTCTCAGAAATCAGTAAACCTTTACAGTTTGTTTTCCCAACAAACCCTTCTTCTAGATCTGAATGCCTCCTATACAGTGGTACAAATACATATAGATAAAAGAGACTTATTCCTGATATCCTTATTCCTAAAATAAACTGTTTCATGCCCACAGTGATATCGTGGTGAGTGTCCTGCCATGGAGATGGACACATTTTATTGGTCTTGTGTTGCCCACCTCTCAGAACTGATTCACCAGAAGACAGAACCTAAAACTACTGTGGCTTCTTAAAGAAGACTATGGAAGGAGAGAAAAACACAGTCAAAGATACAGTTCTCAATTCATATGAGTATAAATTAAAAAAAAATAAAAATGATGTGACCAATATTGTTTACAATAGGGGACACTGAATGAAAAACTTACAGTGGGAGATACTGAACAGCTGGACTGGAACTGCAATTCCCCTTTTGTTCTCCAGTGGCTTCATTCACTTATAGAAAAAGATGAAAATACTTCAAATCCAAAAGGGCTGAGGATGAGAGAGAATGAGAAAATGTTCCAGTTTAAGTCTTCCTTTGCCATGTACTAACACTGTAGGTAACAATTTTAATTAACTGATTCCATTTTTGTTAACTTCAATTCCTATTTTATCTTTAAAAGGAAAAGATAGAGACTACAGAGGACTCTTAACTAGCATTTCCTGTAAATGCAAAATATTATGTATTTAGGAGACAAGTAGCAGTTAAAAGAGAAGTATGATTGCAGTTTACAAGAAAATAGTACAAGTAGAAGTCACATAGTGGGCATAAAAGGAATATGCAGAGCCTTAATTATGAATTGCACTCCAGTTGTATAATGCCAGGGGCAGACTAGAATTCTTTATTTTTCTCTTTCCATCAATTATATAAAGGACAATTTTTACCAAACACAAGTTACATTTTACAAGCAATGTTTATCATATGTGTAGTATTTTGTTTACTTAGTTTGGCAAAACATCCTGTTTTGATATTGCATTCTTACCACAGGCCCTTGAAAATTAAAACATGTTCAGAGAGAATTCTTGACATTGATCTGTTCCCATTGTAAGTGTTCTTCTCTTTTCTCAGCCCAGCATGAACATTAAGACTCATATTTCATAAATCTGTGTCTGTTCTTTTACCTTCTACCTCCTGTAAAACAAAATCAGTGTTCTCTGCTGAGACAAAGGTAAAGCTTCCAAGTAAAATCTGAATTTCTTCTCCTTGAACAGCAAAGGTGAAGACATCTGGAAGACAAATAGGGATCTACCCTAAACAAACAGTAATAGAACCAACCAGGGAGATATTTCTTGAAGAAGCAAAAGAACCTTGGAGCAAGTAATTACTTGAAGGGAATAATCTGAATCAGCATTGAGGAAAATGTAATGAATGCTTCTCAAACAAGCTGTGAGATACTTCATTGTGGGTTTCCCAGTATGTTTTCATGGGGTATAAAATGCTACTTCATTTTCTGCCTGGAAATGTGCCTTTCACAATTCTGTTTGCTCAGGGACAGAATTGCACCTGAGCAAAAGTCACATCCCCAAAATGGGATGATCAAGCTTTTTGTTTGCTTTTGGCAAACCTCTATACATTTTTTGATTCACTTGCAAAATTCCATGAGGTTTTTACATGAAATGCAAACAGTTTAGTCATGAAGTAGAATAAGTTCCATTACTATTTTTTAAGGGTTTATATAAGTTTTTTATATAAGTTTCATATTTTCAGAATTACCTTGAACATAATTATGTCAGGCTTGTGATAACCATGTTTTAAAATGCACATTAATCTAAGGAGGTTTTGCAAAAATTTAAATGAGTGGCAATACCACTAAAAGTGCATATAATCAAGAACATTTATTTTAAAATAAAATAAAACAATCTTTAAAATCAAACAAATGCACAAACAGATATCCCAGACTCCATCACCTATTATCACAATGTTAGACCACCACTCATTCCAAAGAATCCCATTGCATCTGGGTACTTAGATATATTTTCATATTTGAACTTTTCCAAGTTCAAGAACTTCAAACCAATTAATGCACTTGCTATGTTTATTATGGCAGGTCAGTTGTTCTTGGTGTTTGAGGGATTATTTTTCCTGCCACAAAGAAACACATCTTGTATTTGAATATTATTATACACAGTGTCCTTGAAGTAGTAAGGGATTTCATTTCCTGAAATCAAACTGGATTGTAGAAGAGGTTAATCAGCAGAATAGAGAATTATGCATTTCATGTAGGTTATAAAAAACACATGCATTTGTTTTTATTTTTGGCTCTTACCCAGTTACTCTTCTTCGTACATAAAGCCCAGCACACCAGTGAACTGTTGGAAAAAAACACAAAGTGTTCTGAAACCTCATAAAAAGAGAGAAAAGCAGCAACAACTAAAGCACACTTCTTGAACCATCTCGTGCAGACCAGTTTCTCATAGAAATCAGTATTATTTCACTTCTAATATGACTTAGTTAAACCCAGAATGACTGATCATTGCATTAAATGTTGTCCATAGAATACATTTAAGCCAGCTAATCAAAGACAACCCACTCTACATTTTGATCAATATTTTATTTCACAATGAGCAAACAAGCTGTCAGGCTTCCTCTCAGAAGTGAGGTTAATCTATGTAATTTTGATGAGAACAACAAAACTCTTGAATTTAACATTATTTTCTGTAAAACAAAGTCACATCAAGCAGCAGGGCAAATTTACCTTTGAACTGATGATACAGGAGACAGTCTGGGAAGGCACGAGTTGGATCAGCACTGCACTTGGGAGACTGAGTCAGAGCAGGCAATAATCCACATCTAACATGGGATAGAGAATGTTTTCAGGCTTTTATATCTTCCCCTTTCCTTTTCTACATGGCAAAATATGAGCGAGCTGACCTGGAGCCCAGAAGAAGACACTCCTCCAAAAAACCTCAGGTTCCTCAGGGAAGGCAGAAAACAAACACAGGAACACACATTTATGGATCTACACCTGCTTTGCATGAAGAAACACAAAGGAACAAACACTTTCCCTCTCTTTCTCTTCTTAAAAGGATGCAAATAATTTCTTTTTATTCCAGCTAATAGAGGAGTGTTAGAACTAAAACTCTTTTGAAAACTCTAATCGTGCAAGAGAACAATAGGGAACTGAAAAGCACCATATCCTTGAAGAGGAAAGATACAATATAAATGCAAAGCTTAGGAGGAAAGGAACATCATCAAGATGATGCTATCTATTTTAACCTGAGTGCAAGCAGCTTCTCTTATTTCTAACACAGAAACACTGAAATTCACTTTTCAAAATGCTGATTTAATTCAAACTGTATCCACAGTTTTTAAATTTCACCCCTTCAGCTGCTGGTTTGGGATTTCAGCACTGCAGAGCAGCCAAGTTTAGAGGAACAAGAGAACAAATGCTTTCAAGACTTCCTGTTCTGCTTGACTTGCTCACTTGGAGAAAATTCAAACCAATAAAAGAGAACAAAAGGGGACTTTTTTTCCCAGACTATAGTTTCTCTGTCTGACTGATTCCTGACCATCTTCTTAAGAAATGTTTCAAGCTTACCAGTAAATGCAATAAATACTACTACTTCAGGAATTTTTTCTACAAACTTCTTGCCTTAAAAGTTTATCCATAGTCTCTGGATTGATGAAATAGTTTCAATTTTCTTTTGTTGCACATTCTTTGGTGGAGAATTGCTTAAAAAACGGTTCTTGGCCTGCAAGGATTGTTCATTACAGTTTCATCTGCTTATATTTGTGGTTTCCTTGAATGTCAAGCAGGCTTCTGTCAATCCTCCCTCTCAAACCCTCTGCTGAGTATTAACCCCAGTGCAAAACCCAAAAGCAGAGCCAGTTTCAGCCAGGCCTTTCAGAGTGGTTCATGCTTTGAGGAACAAAATATGCTGTTCCTGTCAGGCACACTGACCTGATCACATACAAAATTATGCACACAACACATTTCACAAAATCCTTCTCTAATAATTCCAGCAACATCTCTCTGCAACAGCACGTTCTTCTACATTCTCCTGGAATTTAGGAACAGTTACATCAGCTACCAGGGTCTAACCTGCAAGCAGAGGCATTTTCCATATATTGCTTGATATGCATGGAGTTTTGTAGCTGTATTTTTAGGAATGAGGTGCTAATGGTGCCCCTCAATGGCAGTTGAAAGCAAACCTGTTAACTGATCTCATTTAAATAGATTAGTCCTAAGCACTCAGGTAAAATCCCTCTGTATATTTAAATCCCAGAAGAGGATGCCTGGTGCTACCACCCGAAGCAAAGAGGTCAAGGAGAATCATGGAGCTAACAGGTGTAATTCCTAAATTATTCCAAAGGTGCTCGTGGAGACAGAAGCATCTCAGAGAACTGAGGGCAGCTCTGCACCTCCTACAGCAGCACAAACACCCCGAGTCCAGTGAGCTCCCAGAAAAGGTGAAGAAGGAATGCTGCCTGCTTATTGTGTTCCTGCCTCTCTTTAAGGCAAGAGAAAACATTAAATTTCTTTAGAAATAAATGAATGCAGTAAGAAAATCCCTCAACTTGCTGTCACAATTTCTCAGCCAACCAACCACCATCTTACACAAGCAGCCAGGAATATCCCTGTCTGTCCATGCACTTGAGTCCTAAGGGCCTTCCAGGACCCATAACCATGTGGTTGTGACTTGCAGCAGGTTTTCTTATTGAAGGAAACAAATCTTGCAGCAGCTACTCATCTTAAAGAGCTTTCAGGAGTTCTAGTTTTCAGGCTAAACAGTGACATTTGACAAGTTACTCCTCAGAGAAGCAGAAGTGGCAGGGTTAGTTGGTCACTGGTGAGCTTGTTCCCTAATTGCACAGGGGAGAAGGTTTATGCATCTTGAATTACAAACTTGCCAGTCTGTCCAAGATGATCCTTTTCTTTAGGATACAGTTCCAGCCTGAATGTACCAGTAAAACACAGCACCTGACACACAGAAATCTTAAAACTCTGGGTGGATTAAACTCACCTAGAACCTACATGGTTTGGAAAACCTGTGTAATTCTATAACTATCAATGAAACGTGAAAACTAAAATCCTTCCTTGCAAAATTATTTCATTCACTTTTCTGATAGGAATAAACCCTTTCAGCATAAGAGAGTTTTGCTAAATAAGCTCTAAGGAAAGGAGTAGTATGATTTTGCAGAGGTTGGGGGTATTTTTCTTGTACAGAAAATATCATAAGCCTCACTTATTTTGGAATATTTTCTCTTATTTTCAATGGAATCCCACCACAGATACAGTCCTTCACAGGGATATAATATATACTGCCATTCCTGATGAATGACACAGCTTGTACAGTGAATTAGAATACTGCAGAATCAAATAGAAATGAACAGGGAGATATAACTAAGGTAATGATAGCCTGTTGTAGATTAAACCAGCAACTGAAATTAGTAGGTATGTAGCACTTATTTCTACTATTTTATCTGTTCCTGATTATCACTAACCTGAAAACTAAGACATTTGTCACTGCATTAAAACCCATCATTAAATATCTGCTTGCTCCTTTTAAAATCACAATGTCATTAAACAAACGCATTTTCCGAGTCTTAAGAACAAATGTAACATTTAAACTTTGCAAGGACATAAAATGCATTCAATTCTTACTTTACATTCAAACGTCTCCATGCACAATATTCATTAGATTGAATTAAAATGGTCATTCTGGATGTTAGGTCAACTGTGTCTGCCTTTGAAGTTCTTCAGGGAGAATAACAATTTCAGCTTTTGTCTGACTACCAGTGAGACTTTGCAGAGCAGCTGTGCCAAGACAGACCTCTCAGTGTATCAGGGCTGCTGAGTGTGACCAGCAAGCATTCAGGAGCACACAGAGCAGGTTGGTCTCTTGCAGGGATCATGTAANGCTGCTGAGTGTGACCAGCAAGCAGTCAGGAGCACACAGAGCAGTAGTTCAGGGATGCTGTTTCATCACTGCAGATCTTTCAGGAACACTTTAAGGTGGGTCCAGCTCCACCAGCTCCTTGACCAGGCTGCAGGATGTGTCTGCACTGGAGCTGAGCCTCCATAGCTGGTCAGGGTGGGTCTGCACTGAGGACTGAGAAGGTGAGCTGAAGTTAGGTTGTTATTCCTCCCTCCAGCTCACTCACACAATACTGGGTGAGCCAGGAAGCTGGGGACAAGGATGTGTGATCCAAGCACTCAGCCCACTTCGGCTGGTAACTCAATTTCCTGCAGCTCCTCCCTGCTCTTTGTGAGTTTTCTCCATTTAACCAAGTGAAAAAGTGCCATGATTCACAGGAGGAGAACAAAAGTATCTATCTACAAAGCTGAAGTTACTGCCATTAGAAAGCACCAAACATAAGTAAGTTTAAAGGGTGATTTAATGGCCATTTTGAGAAGAGGGAATATCTGAAATCCCTCATGCTCTTACTTTCTTACAACAAACAAATCCTTAAATCTGAACAAATAAGGAAAATGTTGAATGAATTTTTAATTAAAAGTAGGGTGAAAAGCATTCAATGTGAGGCTTTGAACACCACAACATAAAAATGTCCAGGCAGCCAATTTAGCTGGATCATGAGAAGAAGTGATGCTGAGTCAGCAGACACTGACAAACCCAGAAAGGCTGCACTCCAAGAAAAAGTCCTCTCCCCCAGAAATGTCTTCTGCCCAAGCATCACTTTTACAATCTCCCCTTGGGGAGAAGTTTCTCAGCTGCAGAATGCTACAATTTTCTAGTAACCTGTTGCCAAAGAACACATTTGTATATCTAGTCTGTGTTTATTCTCTTGTATACTCTCATATTGAGAGGGGATATGCAGGAGTGCTCCCATTCATTGGGTATCAGGTTTGCTTGTGGCTCAGGAAGAGTTATTAAATGAAATATTATGTGATGCTGCACAGACTTGCAGTAGCAAGAACAAGAACCAGAGTACAGAAGGTTTTTTTAAAGGGAGGAGAACTCATTCATTCTTCTATCTTTAATAAGGTTATATTGCAGCTCAACTGTGCATAGGTCAGGAGAGTTCCTTGTGTTATCAAAAAATAGCAATATAGAGGAAACAGGGACTCTGTTAAGAAGGTAAGGTGAGAACAGGTATTATGCAGTCCTTAGATAAACAAGTGCACAGTGAGAGAACAAGTTATCTGTTCCCTCCTACCTATAGAATCATGCAAAAGCCATTTTACATCCTTCTTTATCCATCTGTGATACTACAGAGCTACCTCAGACTGGAACTGCACAGTCCCTGGTTAAAGTCTGGGATCTAGCAGATGCTTTCACTAATAAATCATATCAAAATGTCATTTCATTCTTAATTCTCAGACAGGAAGGATATAACAGAAAATGCTGCTTGCTCTTGTCCCCACATTTCCACCAAACCATAACAACTTCATGAAAGTACATCCTAAGGAAATAACTCACAGAACTGAGAAAATATTCACTTTCATAATAAACTATATTTAATTTTCCTAATTACATTCTTGGTTAATCTGGTCTTTCTGTTACATATAATGTTTCAAACGTCCTTGAATGATGATCAGAGTCAAAACTTTTGAGGAAAAAAACCCCCCTGCATATTTCTGTCCAGGATCAGGAAGGAAGGGACAGAAGATAAAAACCTCCTTCATGGTTTTCAGAAAAGTTTATTCTAAATGTACCAAGGCCACCTAAATGTCACAGCTGTCACAAACTGTTCTGGGTTTATAATACTCCTAAATTTCACAAGTAAGCTGGATTACAAGAGCAGTAACCCCTTTTTTACCTTTGTACTTCTTGCAATAACACTATTATCTTCAATCTAGTTTTGACTGGATTCCAAGTTTTCTGTTGTATGAGCCTTACATAGCTGAGTTGTGTATTATCAGCATTCTTCTGACCCTTATCACCTTCTTATTCTCAAGAACATTCACCAGAAATTCACCAATAATTTTATGACATTTAGTGAGTCATCTCAGCTGCTAAGCAAAAGTTTTTTTAAGAGAGTGTTTGAAAGAAAATGATAATGGAAGGGTTATCAGAAGAGAAAGAAAAGTGCTTTCAATATCCAAGAGTACACAAACAATTGAGTCCAAACATACTAAAATATTAAGACATAAGAGATTAGATTTCATATTAAAGGAAATTGGACAAAAGTATTTAGATGAAATGGATGAAGAAATTCTAAGACCTGAAACATTTTTGGGGAAACGGGGTGGAAGAAGGAAGACAGAATACTATTTACTAATAAATAAACTGGGTTTTTGTGAGGCACTTTCCCAGTGGAGTTTATGAAATTACCCTGTTGTAAGACTGAAGAACTCAGTAATCTGGAAACCCTGTTTCTCGTGCACTCACATCCCTCTGAGGAGGTTAGGTGTGGGTCTGCAACCTGTGCTGACACCCCACACCCCTCTGTTCCCAGATCTCTGTCTGACAAGACAAGGGAAAAATACAGTTTACACCTAAAGAGCACATAACTCCTAGTTTATGAGAACAGGTGATGAAATCCTACAGGAGAGATAGATGGGGATTTGTCTAAAACCCTGGGTTTTCTGGGTTGTGGAGATGTGAGTGGGTCACCTGAATCTCTGTTTCATTTGCATCCCTTTCAATAATGCTGTCCCATGCTCTCTGCTTCAACACAGGACTAAAAATCTACTTAAAATGTTTGAGATAAAGAGAATGGTTCCTGCCTTCTCTCTCATGTTGATCTTTTATTAGTTTGTTATTCATTTATTCTCCTTTCTCTCCTTCAGTCTAAAATAAAAGCAATTCCGAGAGGAAAAGTGTTTGCTTAGAGTAAACCTTGTATCAGAAACTTGGGATGTACAAGGGCTGAAAAGAAACGAGGGCTCATAGGAAGTAAAAACCATAATAATTCATTTAATATGTGCTCCAGATCCCCTGCACAGTGCATTAATGTGAGCCTTTTAAAATTCAAGCAATAATTCCGTATGTCTTTTCCTTTCTAACCTGTGTGAATCATCACCCTCTCGGACTAAGAAAAGAAGGCAATATTATCCACACTTTATGGATGAAGTATAGAAGATTAAGTGTCATGCCACAAATCAAACAAAAGTCTTCAGAAGAGCTCCTGAACCAATGTCTGGTACTTTAACCATATGACAATTTTTCCTCTGCTAGGCATTTAAATTTTACCCCAGTAGTTCAGGAGTTCCCATTAGCACAGAATTCATTCCAGCACCTGTCACCAATGAAAGTAAAAGAAATTAGAGTTCATGAAGGGGATCCCATCTGTCTCCTCATTATCATGTTTTTCCCTTATTGAAGATGGGACGTGGCTACAGAGCAGAGCTGAAGGAACTGAGAGGGCAACGGGAAGGGAAAAAGCAAACAACACATTGCAGTCTGGACCCTGGAGATAATGAGTGTGAAACACTTGAGGGTGGACATATCACAGGGTGGGTTCCTGGAGAATTGTCACTTCATCTTGGCATACATTCACTAGATTTTAAACCAAGGGGACAGAAAGCATTAATGTCTAATGTTTTTATAAATAATGCTCTATTACCATTCTCGGGCATTGAGTTCTGAACTGTACAACTGGTTTGCAGCCACTGGCTTTGCTTTCTGTGCTTGTCTTGAGGCTGCAGATCTTTTAAACTAAGACACTTGCCCTCTTTTTAACCCTTAAAGGTGCATGGGCTGATTTTACCCAGATAACAATCTCTCACATGTCTTCAAGTAGCAGCATAAAATATAATATTTGAAAGGAATCATCATAAAGTCACACAGGGAAGCCTGTAAAAGAAGAAAAAGTAATACTAATGTCCTAATTGGTCATCCCAGTCATTACTTCCATGATGAAGAAATAACATCAGTGTACATAAACAATCAGAGTTAATTTTGTATTCCTACCAAAAGTTATTTATAAGTGTTGATTTATAGACTTTATGTAAAAAAGTGACCAAAGTAATACTTAGAACTTCAAAATTGTGGTATAAGCCATGCAGTTAAAGTCTAGAATCCACAAATGCTGTCTTCATAGCCTATGAGACTGTACTGCAATCCTTTGCATATTATGAATTATCAAAGTAAACTTTTAAAACTTTACAGCAGAGTAGCAAGTGACAAGTGAAGTAAACTTTAGTCTTTTGCAATTTTCAGGCTTGAAACTTTGAAGTATTTTGACTTACTGTTGTTGTTTTTATTGCACAATTTTAAGGTCAGAAAAGACTATTATCTCATCTGATCTACCTTGCTGCCTATCACTGGTCATCAGCTCTCACTTCTCAGCCCAATCTCTCTATGAAGAGCTCTCAGAGGGAGTATCACAGTCCTCATGAAAATGTCAGTGACTGAGCTGCAGATATGCCAGGAGCTCCCACAGTGGAAGGAGCCTGATCAAGTGATGTGCCTGCAGATGAACTCCTAAATGTGCCTTGCCATTACAGGGAGAGACTACAGTTTCAATTTCCTATTAATCTGGAAAAATACTTCACTGGCCTTACCTCTATTTGACTTCTGTGTATGTTCATCAACGTTCCAAGTACAAAGATGTATACACAGAGCTGTGTGAGTTGTCTGTTTCAAGAATACATTCATGTTTTAACAGACACACACACATCCATTAAAATCTAACATATCATCTCAGCAATGTAGCAGAGTAGTACGAACCCCTCATTCTGATTACACCATTCTGATGGAAAAGTAAAGTTCCTTTGGCGACAGGGAGCCCTGGAAAAAGTTAAATAGAAATCTCAAGTCTGCTTCCAGGGAAGTCCTGAGGCTACAGCGTGGTGGGGGACTGACAGCTCCCACTGGTGCTCACTGAACAAACAGCTGTGGCAATGTAAAGCTCTACCTCCCCCAGCTGTTCATTATCTCTTGGCCAGATGTTACATCCCTCTAGTGGAAAATGGAACACGTGGCATCACCTTCTCTCTTTCAGCACTGTCTGGTGCTTCAGCACAAACTTACTCTGACTGTCAGCTCATCTGAAGGATGAATGAAACATACCCCAAGGCCTCGTGTTAATTCACATTTCCAGATCTAGACTGGCCAAAGCTCCACTGTCAGACCACTGGATCCAGCTGCATTCAATAGCAGAGTCTCTCTGTGCCCAGTTCAGCCACACACAGAGAACTGAGCAGCATTTCCTACCTGTCTGAGAGGGAACTGCCAACTGTATTTAAGCCAGAGCTCACAAATATAATTTTGGGAGATGTCTCTGAAAATCCCAGCCTCTCTGCCTGTCCTGTGCTTTGTGTGCCTTCCCTGTGTAGACAGTGCTCACTGCTGGGTTAATCTGTTTCAAACCATTTCTGTGTCTATGATGGGGTTTAAGTGAGGTGAGCACACAACTGAAGCCTTCCTATGTAGTATAATCCTGCTTTGTTATTTGTCATGACCTCTGAGGGTCTTTGGGCTCTGAATTACAACAATGCCATTTCTCTCTGCTCCAAATAATGAAAAGGCCTATGAGAAGATAACACTAGATTGGTGTTACGTGAACTTTTACCAAAGTTAGTTGTTCTAATATCAGTCTCCATGGACAGCAGGCATTAAATATTCTAAGATCAAAGAGTTATTTTTAATCTAGCAATTAATCATCTTCTCAGCATATTCACCAATAACAAGCATAGTTAAAATCTTAATGCCAAGGTATTACAAAATAAGCCTGTGTATATCCCTCACTCTCTTACAACACAGTGTCAGTCTTTGATATGCTTGATCCAAAGACTTAGTGATACTGATACAGGTATTATTGGGATACATCCTCCAGCCTAATTAATGCACATTACTGGGCCACAATGTTCTACCTTTTTTCTTGACTATTCACCACTCAATAGCAGCAACAAAATCAGAAGTTTATCATGCCATTAGTTGAAAGTAGATAAATAGACAGATCTTATTTATTCCACTGTTTGTAGTGGTGAAGCCTTTCTCCTCTTAAGGGGTTTGTATAACCTCAATAAAAGTTTAGACAATCTCTGGAAGAATTAAACAGAGAACTAAATCCAGAGCCAAGCATTAGGGTACAATATGTCAAGGACCATCCATGGCTGAGAGGAAACTTGGTCTCTTACTCCTGTCTATGCACAGTAACAAAGTATTGGCAATTTGGAACATGTCACAGAACAGGCTGTGGGACAGGTTAGCACCTGGAGTTAATACAGGACCACGTGGATGGATGCTGTTAGAAGGAGACTTGGCAAAAGTAACACCATGAATTGCAACAAGAGATGTAGGAATAAAGAATTTACATTGGTATATAAAAAGACAACTAAACAAACAGTATTAAAATTGCAGGTGAGTAGATGGGACTGAGGCAGTCAATAACAGCCTCTGTTCCAAGAGAATGCATTTCAGATTTATTCATACTTAGAAAGGGCTCCATGCCCTAAGTGTTTGGGACTTAACTTGCATTTACCAGCTTGCTTTACTAAATATTAATGAGGATTCTCCTCCCTCAGAAGACAGGAAACTTTTCATGGACAGGAAGGTAGAAGAGAAGAATAAACATTATACATTATCTAAACAATCATAGCTGGAGCTGTTACAAATCCAGAGTAAAAATAATTGCTTTTAGTTCTAAATAACCAAGATGCCTCCCTTTGCACTGTTCAGTGAATACATACACATACAACATGCAGAAGTACTGTCTATTCCAGGCATATTAGAAGAAAAACCAGAAGAGGACTATAAGAAGTATATTGTTATGTACACCCAGAGGCAATTGTTCCAGTATATCACTTTAACACAGAAAATGTCAGCAATATCTGAAGTCTCCAGATCACCACAGAATATCTGAAGTTTCCAGATCACCACAGAAAGTTGCTTAAGAGAGATCCCGATATACTGTAATGAAGAATGACAACATCTTCATTGCTGGGAGAAGTGGTGCTGAATATTTGCTCTATAGTTTGGAGTGGAAATACTACAATCTCATTTTTCACTTGATCACAACTTTTGCTATTGAGATTTTTTAATATAAAAATAAAGAAATACGAAAATTTACAGCAACTTGGCATCATTTTTAATTCTTTTTACTCAATGCACTTTACTGAGAGGACTGAAGATTCTGAAGCAAGGGGTTCTGAACCAAGACAAAGGACATAAATATCTGAGAGGATAACTGGACTATACCATTAGTAAAGCTGAGATTCCTGCCATGGAAAACAAGCTTGCAGTAATGGAACATAAGCCCAGTTCCTCAACAATTCCTTAAATAATTCTAATAATTGTAGGATTCACTAAAGTATTTTAAACTTTTTTGGAGTTGAACAACAAGATTTTCAGGATCTGTAAAAGTTCTTTAAGGTTTTGTATCCTTTCAGTAATTTTTATCCCATTTTTATCCATGCAACCATTGTGCTGTTGGACACAAGTACAAAACCACTACACTCCTGGGAATGGCTGCTGCAGAGAGGTTCCACACACACTGACTCAATGGATACACATATAGTATTAAATGTAACGGCACAAAGGAATAAACAATTACTGGGACTGAAATTCAATTGCCTATACTATGAAACTGCTAAAGTAGTTCTGGTAGAACTATAAATAAATCCTATATCAGAATTTAGCTCAGTCCATGGACTATTCCCAGTAGATATTCTGACTTTGTTTGAATCTGTTCTGGAAACTCAGTGAACTTGATACTATGAACACAATCTGTTCCATGCCTCTGTTTTATTAGTATAGCTAGAGTGTATCAGTCTATAAATTAGGGCAAGAGGAGTGGGGTAATCAATCACTGTAAGTGACCATTCACAGTTCTATATGTACATACATTTTGCTTGACTATGCACAGATTTGTTGAGCGAGACACATCCCGTTCAGAGGTACCATGTACCCACTGCCAAGTGTCCCAGCACAAAGAGTTGTTGCATAGTTACAACAAGAAGCAGCAAAGCCACTTTAATGGAGCAGGGAAATGTCAGGCTATCGCAGAGGAAGAGTATTTTGAACACCAAGAGACCTGGAAAAGCCACACCCAGCTTTGGAAGCATTGAAATGGTCAGCATGGATAGGTCTGGTTAGAGCAAACTGTTAAGAACATGCAGTCATGTTCCATCCTCTGCTACTCTCTGCTCTTTAAGGGGAAAAAAAGATCTTCCAACTCTGGAATCATCCTAGAAGTATAGAATGGCCTGGGTTGTAAGAGATCTAAAAGATCAGCTAATTGAAAACGCCCTGCCATGGGCAGGGACACCTTCCACCATCCCAGGTTGCTCCAACCTGGCCTTGGACACTTCCAGGGATAGAGCAGCCACAGCTTCTCTGGGCACCCTGTGCCAGGGCCTCCCCACCCTGACAGGGAAAAATTTCTTCCTAATCTCTGATTAAACTGTGCCCTCTGTCAGTCTGAAGCCATTCCCCTTGTCTTGTCACTCCAGCCCTTGTTAACAGTCTCTCTCCATCTTTCCTGTTGGCCCTTCAGCTCCTGGAAGGCCACAATCAGGTCACCCCGGAGACTTCTCTTCCCCAGACTGAACAATCCCAATTTTCTCAGCCTTTCCTCGTACCAGAGTTTCTCCATCTCTCTGATCAACATAGAGGGCTCCTCTGGACTCCCTTCAAAAAAAAGTGTGAATTTCCTGACTAGAAATTTTAAGAATACAAAGCTCACTCTTGCTGAGCCAAGTTGTCTCTTCACAAAAAGACTTTAACATTCTGTAGGATCTCTGCAGGATATCCTTCTAACCAACATTTCACTGCAGCACACTCATTTTGCCCAGCCCTACTTACATACAGAGGAATAGCTGCTGTGTTCATGTTGGCTCAAATTGCTTTTTCTTTCCACCTTCACCATTGTTTGCCAGGGTCAGGCATAACTGGGTGAGGAAGAAGTCCTTGCAACCTTAAATGGAATTAAAAGTCAGTAAGTAGCATTATTCCTATACATACAGCATCTTTCATACTCCAGGGAAAAAAAAATAAATCAGGAAACAAACTAAACATCATATTTTTAGTTCAAAATGTATGTGAGGTCGGGGCATATGCTTGGAAGCCTTTCGAAAAACTTAATTAAAACTGTTATATAAAAATATACCTGACAACTAAATCAGCATTAAAATAGTTTCTAGGAGATAAATAATTTACAGATTTTCACAGTTAACAATCTGCTTTCTGGAAATAAACTTCACAGTTTACTATAAAATGATCAAAGAGGGATTAGGTAGCTATTCAATTTACTGGAAAAAAGTTACACCATATCAATGAGATTGAGAAAATGACTAAGGAGCTGAATATGTTAGAGAAAATGTAATGAATCTAAGCAGTAATAGAAATTCACTGGGTATAGAGTCATTAATGTTAATTTTATGAATATTTAAATCACTGAGGGGAACAAATTTGCTGGCACTAAAGCTGATAATATCTAAACAGTCCAATATATTTCATTTCTTAAAAGTTTAACAGATGCATTTTGAACCCTGAATTTGGGGATTCTTGACAGTGGAATTGAAATTATACAGAATAATAATGGTCAGATTTATGTTATTGTAGTTTACTAGGAAAAATTCTGCGTTGTCTCTAATGAATTTATTACTCACCTTATTTGATCCCTCCTGGCCATTCCAGAAAAAGTTAAACAGGGAAATGGAGCATGTGAATATGCTACATGTACAGAAACACGAAATGAGATGTGAGATAACACCACTAACTCTGTCCTGAACCAGCTGAGTGAATTCACATTGGAAAGAATTAAGAATCTTCCTTTTCATTCCATAAAAGTTAGTGTTATTCTCTGAAGCAACAAATAATAACTAGAAAATGGGAGCCCTCTTGGTCTTCTGCCTGGTTCATTCTCCATTTTCTGTATCCTGAAACACAGTCACAGCAGAAGATTTGATGTGCACACAATTCATAATGGATCTCTTACATCCTAGGCTCCAATACTATTTTGAAAGCTCTTTCTAATCTGAGTTTTCTCTTCTTTTTGAATATGGATCTCAATAAAAATTTATCAGTTATAATGTCACATTTGGAAAAGAATGGTTTTATCTTCAGTAGTCTCTAGTTTTTTAGGAAAAATGTAATTAAGAGGTAATCATCAAAATCTTGCTTGCCATGGTAAGGGAAATTTTCTTCTTGATTATGAAAGTAGAAAGGAATTTAGACCAAATTTATTATAAATATACATTCAAGGTGTGCTTGGCAATCTACCTTACCCTGAGAAAATGATTATTTTAGAATCTCAGAGGTCATAAAAAACCAAATTTTCAACTCTAAAGCTGAAAATTAAGCAAGCACAACCTGAAAATACAGAGCCAGGAAATATTACATATTCACACCAATGCATATTTAAGAATGTGTGAAGTGAATCTTTGGTGCCTCACTTCGAGATGACAACTAGGAAGGAGTATGATTAGGACCAGTCTGAACAGCAGTAAATTTATACCTGAAATGAAAACAGACATTCCAAAACATTCCACTCACCTATCCTGCTGTTTCATGCTGGACACTACAGTGACATTTCCAGGCAATTTATTCATTCATTTTCTGTTACAACAGTTGCCATCGTCTGTGACCTGGAAATACCACAGGACTGAAAAATCTGATGTCTCATCACAAGTCCAAACTTTGTAATACAGTTTGCAAACGAATGGTTGTGAACCACTTCCCTAATATTTGTCTGACATTCCAATTTGGGAACCTGGTTCTATGGAAAAATGTATTTCCAGTTTCCATACTTGTTTCTCCTCATCAGCTCTGATCACCCTTTTTGTCTCTTCCCAAAGAATTCTTTGGTATCTCCATTTATTATTAGCCAGCAAGCACAAAAGTTACTACTATTATTACTTCCTGAATGGAGATATTTGGAAATTGTTTTTGAGGCCAGTTTTCCTGCTTTTAAAAAGCTATTATAACTTAGAAACAGCAAGAAACATATTGAAATTGAAATACCACCCACTGAAGTGTACTGCAACGCCCTGGAAGTTTCTTGTTAAGCCTTAAATCTTCTAAATTTATGCCACTAAAATGTCTGCCTGCTTTCATTTCCCCACATCTTCTACTTAAAGACGAATGTGGGAAGAGAATAATTAGTTTCTATTGTAATGAACTGTAAAATTTATAGTAGATTATTAAATTGAGAAGCATAGAACAATATTATCATTAAGGATTTATAGGTTATAAAATTCAAATTATATATATTTCATAAATTTTCCCTGATCTTCATCGTTATTATGACTTTCTCAAATGTCCTTCCTGTTTCTTATTTTCATGTGGCAAATTCTCACAGGTGTTGGGAATCTTTAAAACACTATACAGAGTTAAGGATGGAAATCGAGGGGCTTTTACAGAGCTCAGCAGTAACAGTTTGCTCTTTGTGGTTAATCAGGATGTTCTGTGTGGTTGCAGGTGAGATCCACGACTCAGAAACAAACACCTGCCTTGGCTACAGCCTGTGTTGAGAACACCCTACTTAGAATATGTAATTTACAGTAATCAAAACAACATTAACCTTTTAGCAGAGTACAGTGTATTATTTTATCCCAGAGAGAAGTAAGCAGGTTTTTTGGAGCACTATTAGTTCATACTCTCTCTCCTGCATCAGCCTGCTGACAGGTACATTTTAGAAAAGGAATTTAGCTTAGTCCTCTTTTCAACTCTGACCCTTCCCCACTTTTTGTCCTCTTGAAACATAAACAGCTTAATGCTTCCTTCCCAACAGCTCTGCAGCTGGCAATGCTGACACCTTGCTGGGAGCAGGCAGCCACTGTTGTTATCCAGTCATCTCCTAAATTGCCATTTTTCTTTTTCAACTATCTCTTCTATATATCTTCTTGATAGAAAACTACCATATGAAGTGCTTCTGAAGTAAAGAAATTCACTTCAGAGAGTTTGAAGATGTTTTTTCTCCTATTTTTTTTTCCTCTTAAATTCATGGCTCTAAAAAACACTGACAGTTTTGATGGAAGAGGTTGCTGCCAGCAAGAAAACAGATGCAAAATTGAGGAAAACGTGTGAAATGTTGAGAAGAGTAAATCAGTGCTTGAGTGTCAGAGTCACTATTTCATTATTCAGATGCAGTAGGCTGAGCAAAAAAGATGAAACATGTCAAAAGAACGAGGTAAGTATTGAAGTTCACTGAGAAACCTCCACATCCAAGGCTCCTGCTTTGTAATATTTATAATTACTCTCCAAAATCCTTGTGCTCTTCTGACTCATATCGTTTTTGATCAACATACCAAAGCATATTACTGCAGTATTTGTTTCACTTCACTCTAATTTCACCAAACTCAACTGAATTTCACCACTGTAAAGCTAAAGCTGTGTTGCAATGAATCAAGCCCAACACAATTGCTTCTTTAAAAGTAAACAAAAGATAATACTGGGAGAATGTAACGTGTTTGGGAAAGTTTGAGGAGATTAAATTACTTTTAGAAAAACTTCTAAAACACATTGGCTGTGGCAGGACTGGATTTAATGCCTGTAAATGAGACCCCATAGGGCTGAATGTAGATACAGATGGCTGATTATCAGTTTTGTTGGAGAGGATGTGTATTCCTACGTTTATTCCTGATTATCTTTTTTTTTAATTAACAGCATTATCATTAGTTTTGTCTCATGACACAAATAGTCTGTGGAAGACCAAATAAAGGCTAATTTAAGGATCAGCCACCACAATCCTTCACTAGACCACAAACTGAAGCCAGGCTGAACTCAACACCAGCCATGCTGTATCAGAGCAAGATTCATTTGCATCTAATTCATTTTAATCTAATATTCTTCACTTTACTGTTTCCAGCAAGGAATTCTTCAGAGGGAAAAGAATAACAGAATAAACTATAATCTACCTGATCAGTTACATGGTTTGTTCATACCCTAAACTGTCACTTTAGTTGTGCTTTGTGCATCTCAGCCTTAACAATGTATAAACCTCCATCACTGTAAGCCCCTAAAGAAGGAGTTAATTTAGTTTTGAGGGTGGCAACAAAATTAGTTTAAAATCTTTGGCAAGTTCACCTCGGGTTTTTTAGGTGTACACACAGGAATGTCAACACAAATTCTTCCTCAAAAATGACAAAACATTTCCTTTTAATTTGTTCAAATTATTTTTTTCACTAAAACTTGCCCAAATCATCTTTTCATGTCCAACTTCAACCTTGTTTTTAAAAAATCCTAATAACGAAAATATTTTAATGTAAAATTGGTTTGGTAGCAAACTTCAACGTTTTGGTATAACTTGCCAGAAAACAGAAGGAAATAGTTATTTACCTATTCAATGGCTGAACCTTTTTTAGACATGGTGGACAACTTGCAGAAACACCTCAAACAACAGATCCTGTCCCACATCTTTACATTTAAATGCATTTTTAAGTGTCTGGCATGCCAAGAGGTGAGACAGCAACTAATTACTTTTCCTTCCCAAATAAACCTTGGTTATCCTGCAAGATTTCCAGCCTGATAGCAATCTCTCAATTTCACAAGGCAACACACTGTTTATTTCTGTGAATTAATATTTTAGAGCTTCTACTGTGCACTACAATTTTCCAATCCTCACTCTAGACCAAGAACAACAGGTTTTATTCAGATTCTGCAGGGAAGGGCCAGAGCCACCTTAAGACAAGCAAGCAACTGGTACACAGAGGAAGAGAAGATGAAGGCAGGCTTACAAGAAACATAAAAAACCCATTTTTAAAATTTTTCTCTTTCCTCTTGATCAATTTGTTTTCTCAAGGTGCTTTTTAACAATGAGGCAGGGCAGTGTGCTTGGCTCTGTCAAACCCAACATTCCCTCAAAGTCACTTGAAGAAATAATGATTTTCTACAGGAGAAAATCCTGTAGAAAAGACTCGACAGATAGCCCAGCAGATACATTTTTCAAGGGGGACAGACAGGTCTGCAATGTTATACCAATTTTTGGAAGGCAGTTTTATACCATGAAAACCAGAGATCCTACAGTTCAGCTTAAAATTCGACCTCCTGTCCTGGGCAGAGGAAAAAAGAAGGATTTTGGAAAGAAAAAAAGAAAAAGCAAAACAAAAACCCCTCGACTTCGTAATGAGCAAAATCCAGGGGTGGAAGGCTTTAACAGGAATGATAACAACTGAAAAGCTGTTAGAAAACCTTCATGCACAGAATATTTCCTTTTCTGTTCAAAGCCTTTCTGCTGCCTCGGGGTCTCAGATGATGCCCCTCAGTTCAGAGGAGGCCTCAGTAGAACAGTGGAAGGAGGCAAGTGCTTTAACAGCAGTACCTGCCTTCCCAGAGCTCCCTCCAGGAGGGAAAACACCTCCCCTCCTCCTGACCCTCAGTGCTGCTCTCCTCCTAGGGCTTTTTTTCCAAGGCATCATCACAAGGGAATGCCACCCTGCCCTCCCTCCTTGGCTGTTCCAGGGGATCAGGGGTGAAGGAACTCGGGAGGAGATTCAAAGAGGCCGTTTACTGTCAGTGCTACCAACACTAGAAGTGGTTCAACAGCTTTAAACAATAATAGACCCTTCCACTATAACCAAAAGCACAAATGAATTAAACAGGATTCCTCAAGGCAGACTGGCAAAGTTAGATTTCACAGTATCCCTTTCAAACCCAGTGAAGGTGTTGCACACTCCTGTGACACATCTGGCAGCGGGCACAGCTGTATGTGGAACTCAGCTGGGCCCCCAAAAATGAGGAGAAGCCAAGTTGCTGTGCAGCAACAAAGACCAGGCAAGTTTTTAAGCACTTCCCACAAGGGGACTGTGCTCACAGACAGAGCTCTCCATCTCTCAGGACAAGGGAGGAGGGAAATGAGGGTAAAAACCCAACACTGCTTTCCAGGAATGATCCAGCTGCTCTCTGCTGTCCTCACTCAACCCATGATATATTTCCACAGTCTGAAGTCAGACTGTGACTAGAGATTTCCATAGCTTTGGGGATCTCCCTGTGTAAAGTGTGTATAAAAAAAATACTTTTAGCAGATTTCTTTGCAGTAGGTACTAAAAAAACATAATCTTAGTGGTTTTATTTATGTAAAATTTAAGATATATTTAAATATGCTAAGCTTATATTATAAATGAGTAGTGCAGGCATAGACCTGTACCAGCACACACATCTGCAGAAAACACACAAAGGTTAAGGAATGCTTTTTTTCCCTGACCAAACAGTTCCTAAAGCTGTTCTAGAGGTGAGGTGTTCCTACATTTGCATAAAGGTGTTGACAAATATATTATATATTTGAGCTTATTCTTGGAGTGTTTTTTCTTTATTATATGGCCAGAATAACCATTGGGTGAAAAGATGTAATGTGCTTTGATTGTCTATATAGGCTGCAAATAATTTAACAAGCACCCTCATGATTCTTCCTGTAGGCAAAAGATTCATTTTCTTCTGCTTAAAAGTAATGATTTTTCTATTATTTCCTTTTTACAACAATTTAGAAAAATTGTTGAAAAAATAATAAAAAGAATGCTTCTAGTATAATCTTTTATGAACCAGACAATGCCACAACAGTCACTGCAGATCTCGTTCCATTACAATCAAGCTATGCCAGACACTTGGCCACCATGGATTGAAAGTTCTAATAAACGCTAAAAAAACCTATTGAGATTTCGGTTATTACAAAAGTGTTCAATGTGCAAAATTCCCTACACAGAAATATGTAAAAGATTCCAATTTATACTATGCTGTCTTAACACTTAATTAATATTTTTGCTCTAATTAACAGTTACTGAATACCCTATTTATGATTCTTTTTTTATCTGATATCCCCTTTCTCTCTCTGTCCTTCTAGTATCAAACACAAATTTTGAATATTAGCTTTCTAAACACTTTGATAAAAAAATATTATAAATAACATTTGCCCAACACAACTCCCCAAAGTCACAGTTTCTTAGTTAAATTACCCATCTATATTTTTAATTTAATAAAGAGCTGCTGTGCTTTGAAACTCTAAAGGATTATCAACTCAATGAAGGTTAAAAGAGCAGCCTGTCTATGCAAGCTGGAATAGATGGGACGCTGTTCAGGGACAACCCAGTATTCCCAAGAGTTGTTTGTCTTCTTGGATACAACAAAATTAAAAGCATATTTTGGAAACATTGCTTTCCACACACTCCTGCCTTTATTAAAACAAAGAAATATTCACAGCACTGGGGCCACTGTAATTGAAAGTCATGGTCTGACTGCTCCAGACGTGTAAATCAATAAACCCAGAGAACTGATAAGAACAATTCAGTTTTAAGTAAAATCTTGGTGGCAAAAGTACCAATGCAAATCTGTGATAACGACAGTGATTTGTATTGGTTGTATTTGTTTTTATTACTTTCACTTAAAAATATCTTTTGTTTTCACTGACATCTGTTTATATCTGTTTACATACTTCTACTAGACAATCAAGAGTTTAAGTTTCAGAATCACCTGTAAGGCCTGTATGGAATATTGATTATCCAGGGCAATGGAATTACACAGGTTAGACTTTGAGTTCTGCTCCAGGTCCCACATTTCTCCACAGCCTGTGCCTTGATGTCCATGCTCAGTGTTTCTGAGGTCCTGTTCCTTCGCTGGGGCAGAGTTTTCTAGAGCAAGGGAATAGCAGTCTGGTCCAGGAGAAGTAGTTCCCAGTGACTGTCACCACTACAGAATGAGCCCATTAACGAATTAAGTGAATTCCCAGTGAATGAATTCAGCTGGCCCAGTGCCACCCTTGTGGAAGAACATTGGAGCCCAAGGAAACAACCAATAATTTTGTTGTTAGTAGCAGAATAAAAGACAAACAAGGAGTTTTACTGTGGTTCCCAAGTTATTTGTGACTGAGCTGCACCTGAAAATTGGTAATTAGTTAAAGAATATGTTCTTTATAGGGCTCTTGAAAGTCCCATTAAGTCTGTATTTACTTAGCATTTTCTCTAACTCCCTTATTGGAAACCAGGCAGCAACAGTTTCAAAAGAAGTAATAAAAGAATAGATATTTTCCATTCTAGTGCAACAGGAAGAAGGGGTTCAATTTCAGAGTGCCCAAGTTAAAACTGGACAAACCTAATGACGTGCATTCCAGGTTCAACCACACAATACAGCTCCAGAAAAAAATCATTACTACATCCATTCCAAACAGAGTTATTATCTGCAGGCAGCACAATCCAGGAACACTTGAATTGCTTCAGAATTTTGAGACTATAAAAGGACTGATGGATTTCAATGCCCTCTCTGGGTGGTTCACTACAGTGTAATAAGAAGAAATAGATATAAGCCTGTACAATTTAAAAAAAAGCATGCACAGATTCAGCCACACAGCTCTCCTTGATGTAAAACCATAAAGTCACCTAGAACTATTCAAAAAATTCAGGACTGTAACTTCAGACCAAAGCAGAGTAATCCAGTTTTCAAAGTTCCCTGATAAGAGCTGCAGTCCAGTGAATTTGCCTTGAGTTTGAGTTTGAAGATCTACAAAAAGATATCTATCTCTAAAGGACTCTGCTCGAGAAATGTCAAATGTAAACAGACTTTGAAGGAGTTAAACAACTGTTTCCAGAGCAGCAATGATCAATTTTAAGCTTATTTGTTGTTTTAGTTTGATTTAACAACACAGAAAGGAGACCCCAGCACAAAGCAATAACACGTGGTGATGTGGTAGGTTGCAGTGTGATTAGATATTGCTGGGTACCCAAATCAATTCTGGGCTAATGTATGTACATAGAGCCCTGCAGCTGTCTTCATTTTAATATATATA
This sequence comes from Calyptomena viridis, assembly GCA_013390005.1. Lineage (NCBI taxonomy): Eukaryota > Metazoa > Chordata > Aves > Passeriformes > Eurylaimidae > Calyptomena > Calyptomena viridis. The sequence goes on along the minus strand of WEIV01006269.1, from coordinate 132,490 downwards.
GAGTGAATGTTCTGACAGCTGTGTGCCATGACAGGATCCCACCTCTGTGTGCCATGAGTGATGTGCAGCCCTGGTGACAGCTATCTTTCACCACAAACAGGTATTATACAAGTAAGTAGTGTGAAAGAGGCAGCTTCTGTGAGGGGTGACCAAAGGGGAAAAAAAAATACAACAATAAATTGAAAAGAGTTGCTTGTATTTAAAAAGCAGCAGGACAGGGAAAAGTAGGCCTTTAAAGAAGAACCTTTCATCTCACAGTGCAGCCTTAGAAGATAAAAATGCTTCCCAATTTTCATATATGAATATCTAAATTCAATCTACAGTCAGAAATTGAAACAAGAGTGGCCTGGTTTCCCAATATACCAAACACTTTCAATTCTTATGCTCTGTCTTATTTTTCATATCACGCTGGTTTTTAAGATATCTCTGTAGTTCATATTGCAAGCTCCTGCAAGTTTGTTGTGCAATGTCCAAACCCACCAAAAGTGAGGGAGCTGAGGCAGGTACTGGCTAAACAAAGGCTGCTGCACCCAAAATTCCAGCCAGGACATGGTATTGTAGGAATTGAACTGAAATGTCTCTGGCAGGTCAGCTAAGTCATAAAATTGAGAATGGTGCCCTGTATACACCTGGATGTTGCTCACATGCCTTGCTTGTTAAAGATGAGACTATAACCTTTTATTAAAATAACGGATTTAGATGAAAAAATCAGGATTCAATTATAGAAAATTGCTGTCCTTAAATGCACCCTAACATGAAGTGATTGCTATCTGATTGTGAAGTGTTCATTATGATCTTTTTTTAACGAGGCAAAATACATTCTCCCCCCCCCCCCAACATGTCTGTGTTTGTGTCAGTGTGCACAAACACAAACATCATCTCAAATTCAGGTGTCTGAAGCATAATTTGATGGGATTTTTGACCTCTTCACCCAAACACCGTGAAAGACACAAACCTTTGAATACAGGTAAATCAGCTGGGAATTTTCTGAATTTGTGTGTGTTCTGATCACACTGACCTCTGACATGTTGAGAAGAAGACTCCACATGTGCTACAGGAAAAAAAAACAACATAGGAAAGGTTCTACCACTCCTTCCTCTATCTCTCCCATTAAACTGTTTATTTTACTGAAAGCAGGAGAGAGAAGGAGTGGGAGAAGTAGTGGGATCAGATAGAGGAAGATTATACAGATATTCACAAATGACAGGAGTCACAGTTCTGTGTGTTCAGCACAGAAAGACTTGGATAAAAAGTACCACCAATGATGGATCCAGGACCCGGGAGCAGGTGAACCCCCACCCAGCAAGCATTTTAATCACAACACTACAAAAATCCAATTTCTGTACTTGGTAACCCTATTTGGGCTATCAGAGGTCCTTCCAGGAGATGGCCAGCCTCTGCTGTTGGTCATCAAATGGGATGTCAGGAGATCCTGTAGCCGATGTGGAATCACTGTTGTTCCCAATTCTCTTTGGTCCAGTGACCAGGTGTCCAATCAAGAGGAAGGAATGAGGGTGAAACCCCTGCCAGGTGTGGAGCAGGTGCCCCACAGGGACACCTCTTGCCCAGAAGAAGGTGAAAGTACCCTGGTGAAACTTCTAGATTACAAAGGTGTTGCAACTGAAGTGCAAGAGTAACAGGAAGCACCAGGGGACACATTTTATGTACATTGAAATTCAGTTCAGAGGAAATAATGAACATTTACTTCATGAATGCCATTAAGACTTAAGTGTGAGATACACTAAGCGACTCAGCACTGCCAGAGCAGAGATACTGTTGAGACTGTCCTGAAGCCAAGCTTTTCACACTAGGATAGATTAATTTAGAAAAATGATTTATTAACACACAGATTCTAACCATCCAGTGGGTTAGGCTGAATGCAAACTGACTCAGAATGAGCAATTGCTAGGAAGTGTAGACCTTTCTCCTATTTTCCCATTTGAAGTGGCCATATGGCATCCTAAATGTTACCCAAGTGTCCTGAAACCATTACATTCTGCTAACAGGTTGATACCCATGAGCACTGCCAGAATTGCTCTCCTCCATCCCTCATTATTCCCACTTATAACCTACCAACCAGAAGTACTTGTTCTCTAGGATAATTGCTTCACCATAATTCACTATTAACTGTGGTCACACCAGAATGAATGGATCTAATAGTAAGAGAAATTAGAAAATAAAAACCCCAGAGTGGGTATGGAGTACCACTTATGCTTCAAAATCAAGTTAAGGAATCATGATTGAGCTACTATTACTCACATCCCTGAAGAATAAAACAAATTAAACCCCCTCTGAACATCTATTTTTCAATGTCAGTTTGGCACTGGCATCACTAGTGACCTAAGAAATGGAAATATCCATTTCCAACTGTTTGCAACTTTTTCTTCTGTCAAAAAAAAAAAACAAAAAACAAAAACAAACCAAAAAAAAGCCGTCTGTCCTGATGCTGAGCCTCAGATAATCAAGTTTCGCATTGATTGACAAGGCAACAATATTTTTATATTGTTAAGCTATCTAAAAATCAAGAATTAAGAAAATACATATTATCTGTTGCTTAAAAAAAGCTTAAAATGCACCACACGATGACTGCTATAAAAATAACAACACTGTGCAGTAAATCAGAAATATTGTAACAAGGTTGATATCAAGCTTCCTTTCTTCAAAAAGAAAAGTCTCCTTTCCAAAAATGCACTTTTTTGTGCACGTACTAAAAAAAAGTACACTGCCCTAAGTATTATTATGGCGTTGCAGTATTCTATACACTGAATGAAGAACATCAAGTACAATTCCCTTAAATTAAATCTTCCAGCCCCATACCCAAGACTACTGCCAAAGCAAAAAGAATGTTTGCTTTCCAGCAGACAAATGACTGATTATTATTAGACATTTTCTACTAGATCTATAACATCAAACCTTTCCTTTGAGAAATTTCAAAGATCGTTCCCAATGTTTCTGAGACACATTTATGGATAGTATATGACTCTCAAAGAAATTGCATCTCAGAATTTTGTTTCTGTGACAAGAAATAAGATTTCAACTCTTTGTTTAGTTTCAATAGACACATCGAAGGTCTGCATATCTAGACCTCTAGAGAAGGCAAAAAGTGAAAAGGCAAGTAAATCATCTTAAAAATACGAGAGCCCAACCATAAAAATCTGTTGTTTATCTTCTGCAGTGGTGGTATTTTACCATCTAAATAAAACTCCCAGTTCACCGATGAACAGAATTATTGAAGTAACACTGTACTACATTGTTTTAATTTCAGGTATTTGAAGCGATGATACCATAAAATGGTCTGAAGTATTGTTGTAGCATAAATCTCTGAGCACTTTCCGTGTCCTTAATGTTCAAGCCTGAAATTGTTCCATTCTTTAGCTGACAGTGCACATTGTAAAAGTTGCAGTTTATCACTTTTCTTTCCTTCTTCTCCCACAGTTACATTACCACATTCTTTTTTATTACTATCGCAGGATGTCACTATGTAAGTGACATCATGAGGGGAGAACAAGGATTTGCCAGGAATAATAGGAATTGCTCTGCAGAGCCACAGAGCTTTGAATTTCAGAGAGAAGGGGACAGTTCGTGCATTTTACCATGCTGAACATGTGCACTGTCAAATCTACTGCCTGTCACTATAGTTCCCTGGACTGGATAAATTATATCCCACAGTTGGGTAGTACAAAGGTAATTCTGTTGCCATATGTTGTGCCAAAGAGCTCATGCCGTGACAGGGTGCATTACAGATTATGCTTTCCCATGTGATGTCAATTTTCTCCTTCTAAACCTTGCCTGGGTTAAGACTTTAAAGTAGCCAAAATAAGATAGTACCTCCATTAAGGCTGAGATGAAAATTCTGCTCAAAAAAAAAAAAAAGGGCAAAACAAGCCAAACAATTTTTCAGATTTTGGAAATTACTTTTGTTGTCTCAGTATGCATTGAGAATTATCTATGCATCAATCCCAGGGGAATTCCTGTCCCAGCTCAGAAAAAAATGGAGTCAAGAACACACTGATCAGCTTCCCACATTTTCTTTATCATACCTTGCAGTATTTTTGAGTTTCTCTGGCTGGTTGATTTTGAATGTTGGCATGGGCAGCAGCTCACACAGAAAGAAAAGAAATACCATGAGAGTAGAAAGAAAATAGGTAGAGACCCTCAGAGCGTGTTTAAGAGATTTTGCTTGTCTGTTCAATTTATTACTGGATTTCATTACTTAGCAGAAGTGAATTGAAGTGGTTGATAACATGCCACAAATGATTTCACCCATCAGCATCCAGCTTGGCTCAGGAATAATCAAAAGCCATTGCTACATGACTAGATTTGGGCAGGGGAGGCAAAGCAGCTCTGCCTGAAGGCTTGGTCCTGGTGAGGCCATGAGCACCTGAGTGAACTCAGGGAGGGCTTCACCTCACAGGGCATAAATGAAGATAATTACATTTTGGGCATAAATGAAGATAACTACATTTTAGGCATAACTACAACATATAATATGTGAGGGAAGAATAGACAGTAAGTATGTAACATCACAGAGGGGTAAAACTGCTCCTGAAGGTAAAAGGCTGGGGCAGGAACTGCACATAAAAACACTTCTCTCATTCTTCAAGGACCAGACAGGACACATTCCTGAATACACAGAGTCAGATGTGCTCATAGCTCATTGCTTCAGTCATCTTGTTTTTAAAACTCTTGGAACAGAAAGAGACGTTCATAAAGGGTTTTACATAATGACAGCCTTTGGAATTCAATCACTTGGTAAGAAAAATCTTTGGTGTAAATTTGCTCAGGGATATAAAGTCATGGTCACATGAGTTCCTCATCCACCCATACACCAAAGAGGAGATTGAGCTATGATTTCAAGGATCATGCAAGGGTATGAACCCCAGCCACCTCTGCAGCCTTCAGGAATGCTGCTTGCAGATCCAGGAATTGAGGAATACACATCTCACCCACCAAAAGCAAGCCTAGGCCTGACAGAATGCCCTCTCCCGTGGGGATTTCCTCCTTTTACATTTTTTACCAATCAGTTTAGATATTTGTTATGCCAGTAGGCAGCCTGTGATCCTCACCCTAATTTCAAGGTTACTAGAACAAACTCCTTTTGATTTAAGGCCTTTTGCCTTCAGCTAAAATAGAGCTTATTCTAATTATCTTCATTATACCACACATAATTCAGAGCTCCCATGAGCACTAAGGGTGTAACGAGGATGGCATATTACATCCACTGACCTCTACATTAGTGCAAGATTATTTCACTGGAAGAGGGTACAAAGTAAAATAATTTTTTTTGTTTTCCACTCACTTTAGAAATGAAATTCTATGGTTTGTTATATGAGACTATGTCGTCTGCAGTCCTGTTTCTCATGGTCCAGATGCTACAGATATTCGAGGCTGTTTTATGGGCTACTTTCATGACCAAATTGCTGTAAAGCCCAGGAATGTTTATGGCCACATTAAAGAACATTCTCCCATCAAGTCATCCAGCTCTGACACGTGGACACCATCTTCCCCTGTAAACTTTATAGGAGATCTTCATATACAACCAGAGAACCAAAAACATCAAAAGGTCTTTTGCCACATTGTGAAATGTTCCTCAGGTTTGTGGGTCTCCTTTTGCCCTAGGGCTCCCAAGACAAAAGAGCAATGTGAGAATGGAAAGAGTATTCAAGGTGGGGAGAATAGAGAAGAATCATTGTTTCTCTTTAGTTGTGAGAAATTTAAATACAAAGAATAAGAAGTGTGGCCTGTTCTAACAAAGACATCTCAAGTTGTCTAGGTTCAGTTACCAAAGTGAATAGTGATGGTAGTGGCAGAATGGAGAATACTTGAGATGAAGAAGAAGAACAGTAAATGTTAAATCTAGGATAGATCAACATATACAAATCAGATAATCTTCTGTTGAGCTATTTAATAGGAATATTTACTATCTAGGACCTGGACAGGGGTTATTACGTTTATTTTACATATTCCATCAAGACTTGTCAGACCACCTGTTGTTAAGAAAATGCTCTAAGTGAAATCTGATTGGATTTGTTATTTCAGGATTTCTCTCTCTCGCTTTAGCATGCCCCACTAGTTGGCAATTACTGCCTACTGTACAATCTATTAAATATTCATGTCAGATATTATTTGCATAAAGCAGCTTTTCTCTGATAAAAAAATATGTTATTCATTCACTTCTTAGAAGATTGACCTCAGGTCCCTACTTTAAACACACAGTTATATTGATTGTGAAAATACTCTAGGAAAATTATGTATTTTATATGCATGCATTATTTCTACTGAGTCATCCTCAAGCTTATAATTTAAGCCTCAGTGTTTCAGGTAAAATGAAATTGCTTCACTAAGTAAGGCTGCTTTGATTTCAGCTTTGCTCTGAGCTTTGCCAGGCAAGCAGAAAATCTTTAGTATGAAAGGTCTTGTTCATATAGAATGTATAGTCATGCATTGATAAAACTGGGGGCATTCAAAACACACCATGCCTTTGTCCAAAGATTGTTTTAAAAAAACCTTTTTTGTTCCTCATATAAATAACCCCATGTCCCATATTAATGGAAGATCATCATAAATGAACAATGAGTTTAGACTTCCAAAGCACTGCTGTGACTATTGCATTATACATAGCACATAGAGGACAAAGAAAATTAAGGAACTTCTTTTAAACAGGAATAAAATCCCCAAACTGAACCAAAGGAACCCCAAGCAACGACAGAAAGATAAGGTAACTGGATTTCAACTAAAAACAAATTTACTCCTCACGAGTGTTTCCTCTTGAGGAAGAAACTCCAAAGTACACCACTTTTGAAAACCTTATCTGTATTTTACTTTTCGGCCCCTGTCACCAGATGGAAACAGTTTAAGAGCATAAACAGGGCAGGGAAAAAAGCAAAATAAAAAGAGAGAGAGAAAAATAATGGGCACATTCCTTGCCTCTCCCTCTTTTGACATTTTGTAGTTTTCTTACATCCAGCCACCTGCTATCTGATAGTTTCCAGGTCCTCCCCACACTTTATATCTCTTGCCTCTTTGCCTCTCACTTTGGTGTCTTTTATTTACTCCCCATTTCAGTCTTTCATTTCAAGAGACCATCACCTCTAGTATGGTTATTCATTGCAAAAGGAAAAAAAATCACAACAGAGAGGAAAATTACAGTTAAGCACCCAGAGGAATGACATTGCTCTGGCTCTCAGAGCAGAGCCATGTCCCAGTGAAGCCTGTTCACCTCCCAAGTCCCCCAGCTCAAAGTAGATTCCAGGTTGTGCATGAGCCTTTTCTTGTTAGTGATGTGCAAATAAACTGCAATACCTCTGCAAGGCCATTTCACTTCAGAACTCACAGGTCACGCTGCTGCAAATGCCATTAAAATGCTGAGCTAAACAACGTGTTTGAAGGATGGAGACCCTTCCAAAACTTTGGAGTAGGTCCAGAATAAGGAGTCCAGAATACGGTTTTCTCCTAAATCATAAAACCGGGAAAAAAGTTCTGTGAAGACAACTGAAATTGGTATCCTGGGGTATACAATATTCTGCAAGTTAGCCCCATGTGTACCCTTCTGTATTTCACCTGAAGTCTTCATTTAGTTCTGTTCAGAAAGTGAAAACTTCAGCCTCAGTGGAAACATTGGCAAATTCCTGCTGAGTTCTATTACCTGGGAAACTCACCCCCAGCACTGCAGGGTTAGGGAAGCTGCCTGGGTTTGCTTTCATTTATCAACAGCAACGGGTTTTATAGCCAAAAATAAAATTCAGATGCAGGTATTAAGGAGTTTTTTCCTTTCCAATCCAACACTTGTTAGTTCTAAAGGTGCTTTCCCGTATATGCATAGTCTTGTTTTCCTTAGCCCCTGTGGTTATTTTATTTCATTAAAAAGCTGGATAATATAGAGAATACAGAGCCAAATTCCAATCTACCTTTATAAATGCAGGCAATACAGTAAAAATTTGCCCTAATTTGTACTCACTGTGACATGATAGAAAGCCAAGCACAATCAACCAAGCTGGAAAACTGATGCAGAGGCTGTTGAAGGTTTGTATCACAGACTGGGTGGAAGAATAACAGGTAATAAGATCCTTTACCTATTGACATATTGCAGCGTGTGTGTTAAAAACCTATAACATTGGCTATAAATTGTGTTTCAAGACTTTCTTGTTTCCTGAAAATGAAAAGAGAGAGAATAAAACCAGCATTTACATGGTGAACTTAACAAGTCTGAGCTGCAGACAACTGTAAATCCAGCAAACAGAAGGATGCTGTGGGACCACTCTGAAGACCTAAACTACTACTGAATGCTACTATTTTTGTATAATTTCCTTATATTTCAACAGGAAGACAGAAGTAATATCTCCAAACTCAAGGATCAATCTAGTTTTATTAAACCTGTAGCAATAGCCAAAGGACAAGTTCCTTCTATGGTGCCTTATTCATCTGAGTGTGGAAAAAGTCACCCTAACCTGTCCCATAACAAGGGTATTGCATTTTCAAGACATGAAGGGTTCCATACAAACAAGTAAATTCTTTTAATATCTTTATATTGTTTTCTATAATGGCCAGAAATAGTCAAAAGGGGAATTAATCTTTTGTTAATTTGTTTATAGGTTTTTATTTTGGCCAGTAAAGACTCTTTTCCTTTATGAAATTGATTATTAAAATGATTCAGTAGAAATGTTTCCTGAACGTGGTCATACCACAGAACAATATGTTACACTAGAATTAGAACACTCTAAAATGCTTCTCCTAAATGAATCTGAGGACTTCCCCTCACATTTTTATTCAGGCAAATTTTATAGTGAGAATGGATGTTTTTGCAATATAGAAATGCATCCCAAGAATATATGTCTAGAAATAAATCTGTAACAATTCAAATTTCATACCAGTGAAAACCTGAAATATTCCAATCATGTTTCTGAAATTATCTTAGCATACAAAAGAAATAAGTAATACAAATACAGAGCCTTTAGTCTCCAAGGTCTATTGCTACACAAATAATTAATTAGTGTATCTTGTGTGCTGTGGGCCTGCCTGTCTGACCACTGAGCAATTAAATAAAGTGATTCTAGGAGCTATCAGTGGTTGCTTCTGGAACATATAGCATCCTTAGAAACAAGAGAAAAAACATTCTTTACTAATTCAATTTTTGCAGAATTATAACATAATCAATCTTATATAGACCTTTTGGCATCATTATTCTGTTATTGTTATAACATTTCAGAATTTAGCCTTGCAGTAGCAATCTTAGCAACAAAGTTTGGACACATTCCAGGCAAAAGGGCAAGGGACAAATTCTTCCAAATATATTATACATACATTTTGTCATTACTTACTATTTCATGTAAGAGATACACTTAGAGAGAGCGATTTAGATTTTCCTTGGAGGAAACTTGTAGGCATTATAATCATTAGCTAACTATCTACCAACTGCATTAGGGAAAATATCATCATTTTGATTTTCCCAGAAAAAGCTTAAAATTCACAAATATAAGAATACAGGATCCTTACTTCTTCTCTTCTCTGATAAGAAATAGGGATTGTAATACAACAGTTATCAGCACACAAATAGAAATACAGTATCTATAGATATACAATATAATATGTCATCAGATGTTTGGAGACTTACCCAAAAAATTGTTTTGGGGATTAGATAAGAAAACTCTAATCATAATATTTGATGAGAGGTTGCAGAAAATTGAACATAATCAGACACTGAAGGCCTCTCTAACCTTCCCTGGGGATTCAACAGGGCAGAGAGGACTCACAGTGATCATTTGCACATTCTAGATTAACACATCTCACCCTGTACCCTCGTCTCAAGCACACAAACACAGTCATAGAGAAAAGCAGGGAACAGAAAAGACTGTTTTCTGACACGACAGACCGCTGTCATTACTCCTGCCAGACTCAGTGACAGCGGCCACCAGTCAGGGAGGAACAGTCCCAGAGCTGGAAAGTCAGGGCTGCACCTCAGGGCTTTCACTCCAAGGGTTAATTACCCTGAGCTAATCACCCTACGCTGGACTGGCCTTAGCATCACTGGAAGGCAAGGACGAGAGGAGTTTCTTTTGGGGTGTCACAGTCCAAAGCTTTATTGAGCTCCTGGGACAGCAGACCCAAAGAGCCTTCAGAGTATCAGGGGAGGCAAACCCAAAAGAGCACTTCTGGGCTTTGTGCAACAACTTTTAAACAGGGGTGGAAACATAGGAGGAGTTGGGGATTAGCCAATGGGCAGCTGGGATAGAAGGAGTCAGGGAAGGATTGACACATGAGGGGAACCAATGATAACAAGGGGTGGAGCTGGAAGGGTCACATGGGCCAATGGGACGTCAAGGAATAGGGGAAAACCCAGGAGAGGCTTAGGGATTGGCACTGAAAGGACTAGAACAAAAGGTGGAGTTTAAGGGATTGACAGAGAAGGGACTGGAACAAAGGAAGGAGCTTGAGGGATTGACAGAACAGGGGGTGTAAACTTTTAACAGAACATACCATTTGAACAATAGGGGTGGAACAGACCATTCTCAGTTCAGGAAATACACCACCACAGTTTTCACAGAGTGCATGGAAATAATTTAAAAAAATAATAAAATCTCAGCAGTTAGGCAGACTTTACATATTACCTGGAAGGTGATATCCGAAAGGCTTTTTTTCCTTCTTCAATTGAAAAATCATGTTTAAGATTTAATGTGCTTATTGCAAACACTATGATAACATACAAATCAGGCATTTTGTAAATGTTCCCTAAACGGGAAATGTCAGTAAAGTGACATTACTGACTAATACTGATGGTTCAGAAAAGTTGTAGTTTAGAAACTTAGAATTCCATTACACATTGCACTTGAATTCCATTTGATGTGTTAGCCACAAGCCCCTGCAATCATGTAGAAACATACATGTAGATAGCAGGAAATAACTTTTCCCAAGGAGCATCATCAAAACTGCTCCTTTTGTACAGTCTTCATCTGCAAATATGTGAGGGAGGGCTCAGCTGAAGACTGGGATGCTCTCAGGGTGCCTTACCCATAGACATATATAGGGGATTTCTTACTTATATCCCCCAAAAGTGCCTTTCCAGGGAGTATCTGGAAACATTATTATTAGTTCCATAATCACCTCTGGTAGCTGAAATATTCCCAAACCAGCCTTCCAATGCCAGTGAACAGTTGCATCTTCCTATGAGCATTTTCAGGGCTGGTCTGAGATATAAACCAGAGGTGATTGTTAATCACTGTGAAGGGTTTGTTTTGCCACCACTGTTCAAGCAAGAGTTCATCAATTCTGTGCATATTAGGTTCAGAAACTACCCTCCTCACTGGGGAGTACTTAGTGCAACTAGACAAACACAGATGCTTCCCAGAAATCCCTAAACACTCCTGTGTTCAAAGATTCTCATTTTTCAAATCGACTATGTTAATCTCCCTGTCCAATGGGTTAGAGCTTGTCTTCAGCAGGATCAGTTATGTTTAGAAGTAATTGAAAATTATGGTCATCTCTACTATTTATCTCTGCCACTGAACCGGTCCAGCCACTGCTTCTAAGTAAAAGGTTGGAATTTTAAAGGAGCAGTGTGGATGGGAAAAAAAAGCAACAGAGAGAGGACTCTCTATTTGGTTTCCTGAAATATTGTAATTGTCATTCCTTGTCTTCACTAAGGTATTTTGATCAAAACTTACATTCTATTATTCTCCCTGTATGTGGCTAAATTCCATTCTTTTCCCTATTTGTGACCTGGGGATTTTCAAAGCTACTTGAGATGCCAAGGAAATAAAAACTTGTCCATTTTTACTTTTTGAAAGGAACCGTGTGCCAACAGTGAGGACTTTCCATTCCTTTTCTATGCAGACTCAAAAACTCTCCAGAGTTATTTTGTAGGTCAGAATTTTCTCATGAAAACATAATCATCTGAACTTAACATTAAATATAAACAGATGAAATGATTCGGAGGTCAGGTTTAAAGGAAAACTCTTTTTTTGATCAAAGTGTTATAATAGTTATTACCTGTGCACTGAAGTACACCTGGAGATTTGAAACTTCAGAGTTCATTCACAGCCATACATTCCCTGCTGTCATGTGGATGCAAGAGTCTGTAACCTATTTACCCCATTCTGTTAGAAGATACGAATTGAGTCTGCACTGATTTTTCTTCTCTTTTAATATCTCTGTCTTTTATTTCCTTATTCTTTTGGTTTGAATAAAACAGATTAATCAAGCTACTTGGAGCACACTTGTAGAAGCCTGGGCAGTAAGGAGTTAGTGGGTTGTTATGCCTCAGACACTGATGGCCACAGCAGGCAAGTTAGAACTGGATGTGACTGGAAAGGGGGGCTGTGGGAAGGTGGGGAAACACCTTTTTGGAGCCAATTTATCTGATTTGGTTCACAGTGACCTCACAACAGAAAAGACAGTGCAAGGGCAGAAGTGGGGTCAAGGAGTGGGCGAGACCAATAGAGGGGGATCGAAAGCACAAAAGACTCTCAAAGCCCCCCACACCACTTCCAGAAAGGTCCAGAAGAACAGACAGCACACGCTACCCATTTACACAAAAAATGAGAAACCCATTCCCAGGACTGGGAAAACTTACCTATGAAAAGGTGCTCCCACAAAGGCCAGGTGGTGTCCCCAGGACACTGGATGCTCTGTCTGCTGGACCAACGTTGGACCCAAGACTTCGTGGGTCTTCCTCTTTCCTCTCCTATCTGATCTCCCCTTCACACTCTCCTTCCCTCTTTTCATTTATTCTTTTATTTCTCTCACAATTAGAAGACTTGGGCAAAACAATCACGATTTTCCATGCCGAGTGTGCTGTTTGCTAATAAAAATTTGTGAGCTTTTTTTTTTAAACTCTTTTGTTTTGTGACATTCTTTTTCAGCCACAGGCATCTACAAATCTTGGGTGCTCCTTTCCATGGAGGAATGGAACATGCCATCGAACAGCACATCCCAGCTTGCTCCTGAGCAGAAGAGGAACAGCAAGGCCAAATAACTGGTGTTACATGCTGAAGACAAGATCTGCAGGTATCACTGGAGGAGAAACAATGATGTGACAACAAAATTGTCTCCTGGAAACATCCCAAAAGAGGAACTGGTGCCAACAGTTTGTACATGGTAGAGCTTCCCTCGAGGAGCCATGAGGAGGCTCACACAGCTGTCACTGTATAACTGAGGAAGCTGCAATTCTCAACAAGAAAGGAGCTTTCTTAAGTGCAAGGTTGTGTTGTAACATGAATGAATTAAATCATTAGAGGAGACTCAGCAGGTTGGTGTCCAGACCCAAAAATTGCTCTGTTTAATGGAGAAACACTGAGAACTAACAGCAACCTGTGGTTTATCACAGTGGACCTGGGTGGAGCCTGGGATGGTGCTGCTCCAAGTAGTACTGAACACTAAAAGAGGTGCAGAAATTCTGAGTTATTGAATACCAGTACTTTGAACCCCCAAAAGAATAGTGAACTGTGAAAGAATTTAGAATAGGGTTGAAAAGGTGTTTGTGATTCTGGAAAAAAACAGCAGAAGGCTCATTTCTTCCTGGCTGCTCTATAATCTTGTCTTGTAGAAACAAAGGAATGGCCCAGTATTACTTGCAAGGATAACAGAATCCACCGTGATATGTTTTAGCTCCAGGCATGTGTTTGTGGTTTCAAACTAATCCCTTAATCACTGATGTGAAAATTGCTCAGGATATATCCAGGCAGGATAGCTGGGATCAACACAACCTCCTTGCCTTTTATTTCAAAGAACAAGCAAAGCTTGAAGAATAAACAATTAACATTTGATGTTATATACTTAATTTAATTTAGGATAATAGAGTGATATCTTTATAAGATACTTAATGAAATTGTAAAAAAAAAATTAAAAAAGAATGAGAAACAGAAGAGGATTTGTTCCACTCAGCACAGAAAACATGGTGACTATACAGAGGCCAAAAAGAGGATTTTTAAAAGAAGCTGTAGAATGAATAGCAGAAGAGCCACTAACAGAAGGCCCATAGCAACTAGAGATCAATCTGCTCCCATGTATGGCAGTGTAAATTAGGAATATTTGCACAGAATCTGACAGTTTGGGCTTCATAAGACTAATGTCAGAATGAATGAAATTAAAATGTGGGTAAAATTAGAGAAAATAGAATGTGCAGTATAAGAGACACGCATGAAAGATTAAAATACCTTAACTGGCATCAGAGAAGAACTATTTAACGTGAAACAGAGAAAGAGAGAACACAATGTAAATGACAATGAAAAGAGTATGGAGTTATGGCAGCAATTGAACATTCTCCAAATTCCACAAATGCTGGAATGCAGATAATTTAAAATGCAACTTGATAAAGGGGAGTCTCATAACTCTCCCACCTAGCCAAATAAAACTGCTTTGACTATATAGGGATTTGTGCTGTAGAATATATACAGTGTGTGGATCTGCCTTTATCTCTTCCTGGGCACCTGAGGGACACTCACAAGTGTAGGGGGAAAAATTTTCATGATAAAATCTCTGTGCTCACAAGACAAAAGGCAAGTGAAAAGCAGTATGTGTACCTGGAATTCTCTAGGAAGAAAGTATGCTCCTCACTGACAGCAGGGTCAGTAGAGCAGAGGGTCCAGGACCCTCCCCAGCCAGGTTTGGACTCTATCAAAAGGATGGAGATTACAGACTCTTTGGGAAACTTATTCTGGTGTCTGATCACATCCACAGTATGATTTTTTCTTATGTTTAAGTAAGAACAGCTTCAGGAACCACAACAGCACCTGGTTGATTAAATGCAGCTCACTTCTTAAGCTTAGTTTCTTTCTCTGAATTCTCTCTTGCTTCCAAAACACTCAGTAAATGTGGAAACCATTTCAAAGCACCATATGCTGGTGTTTTCTAAACTATCATTTTCTGCAAATTGCCATTTCATAGAAGTTTAGGTGAAAATGCCTTTGTTCTTATTTGGATGAAAACTCATTTAGAAAGATGAAGAAATTCCCTGAACATGCAATTCCTGACATTTAGCTATCTCTAACATAAGATAAAACTAGCAAGTCAAGTTCGTGATTCTCTACTAATTTACCTCATGTATGGCATATTTTTCAATATCTATGCTTAAAAAATTAATGTACCTTTGAGAGTCATCATTATTGTTACACTATAAACAAGTTCTTTTGTTAGAAACGGTAATCTTCAAAATATGTCTCCAAAGAAAAGCAAAATTCTCCAGAAAAAAAGAAATTTCATCCACTTTTAGATCAAGCAGCCCCAGATTAATTAAACCAGTTCCTAATTTCTGATTTCTTAATTGAATTAATTAATTTACTTATTTGGAGTCTTACAAGGAAGCTTAAATTTTACAGTAATGTGTGAGCAGTAATCAGAGACCGATTTTCAGCTGGGTGAATCCATCCCATTCCTTCCAAGTGGATCTGCAGACAAACCACATGGAACCTCAAAGAAACCTGACAGCACTTGCCCAGAGATTCTGTGATGTATTTAGTAGCAAAATATGAACACCAGACATTGCCTTTTCCTACAAGGAGAAGGAAGTTCTGATTTACAAAGCATGAGCATCTCCCAGGAGTTACTCTCTGTCTCAGTTTGTGCCAAAAAGATATGTCATCTTATTCTTTCCTAATGGAGGATAATATTCCAGGCCACAATGTTGCTAGGGTGACACTTTTTCACCCAAAATTCCAGATGAATTCTTTAGCTCTCCTTCACATAGATATCAACAAAGAACAAAATAACATGAGAGAGACCACGTTCAAAAGTCAGATGAAGCCTGGAGAGACCATTCTATCACAGCTGGACAGCCTGGCAGTTCTGTTGCAGGGCTACTCTTACCCTGTTCATCTCTTCATCTCTGCAGAGGAGAGACTTGCAAGCTCTGGCTTCCATTTGTTGGTCTCCTTGGGCACAAAGATATTTCTGATACTAAATAGTCATCTTCAAACACCTGATTTGCTCCAAATCCAGCCTGGGAAATACCCCAGTTGCAACTGAGAACAGATTTTCAGAGTAATTTAGTTGTGCTCGGGTTTATTATTATTTAAACCGTTATTATTTACTACCTAAGCTGTTTGAAAATCAGACCAGAACATGAAAATTGCACTCCCTTTTGATGGAAGAGAATTAATGATTTAAGCAGTTGCTCAAGATGAACCAACCAACGGTTCTGTGTGGCTACCATAGCTGAGCCAATGGACCTCAGATCCTCAATGAAACAACAATATCTAGTGCTGTCTTTTCCCATGTATTCTGATATTCCGTAATTACTTTCTGAATTACATGTTAAAACAAGACTTGAAAGGACCTACTGATTTTCAGTTCTGTATTCTTAGCACATATACTTAAAATTTCAGAATGGCTTCAGCCTTCGAAGACTAATTTAAATGTTTGGTGGGATGGTGATGTAATTTGATAACACAAGTTTTTGTTTGCTTTCTTAATCACTTTTTAATTGCACTAAATTCTTCTCTTTGATAGACAAATTTGCATTATGGAACACAGTAGAACAAGAAAGCTGAATGTTATTAGTTTTCTATGAATTAATATACTTTGATTCTGCTCAAGTGCTCAGTTTCTCAAAAATCATAGTCATTGCTGCTGACTCACCCTACTCATAGAAGTAGACCCAGTGAGGTAAGTAAGATGAGCAGGATTCACACCTTACATCAAAATATATGTTTATTAATTTTACTATTTAAATAGTTTGACATAATAGAAAGCATCCTTTGTTGCTCTCAATTAATAAGAAAATTGCAGTACACACCTCTGTGTGTACTCTACCAGAGTATCAAGTAGGCATTAATTTCAATATTTGTTAGCTCTGGATTATTCCAGATTTTTCTATTTATTTGTTGGTTACTTACCAAACCTGTAAAATCTATAGTGACTTTGGGTGGCAAGTATGGAACACTCAAAGTTTCAGGTTTTCACCACTGAGTCACTTCCCTTAAGGCAAACATTTTCTCATTGAAAAAAATGCTATTTTCTTCAAACTGTAGTTGTTTCAAATACTTTGTTGGTTTCCATATAACATGAAAAGCACACTTCTGAGAGGTGCAGACAGTAAAACCGCCAAGTACATTAGATATCCAAACTTCTGCAGACCCATCACTGGAGCTACAACTTCATTAATTCTAAAGAGATACATCTTGCCACTGCTAAGTTCCCTCTACCCTCCTAAAGGATATAATCCCCTCGGATAACAAGATAAATCAACCTCTGTGACTTTTTTTCTCAGCAGTGTTAAGGGCACAGGAGTTGTAGCCAACCAGCAGAAGGGGAGAGGGAACAAAGCAGGTACTTAAGGCAGACAGGAACTA
The DNA here is from genome assembly GCA_013390005.1 of Calyptomena viridis. Classification (NCBI taxonomy): domain Eukaryota; kingdom Metazoa; phylum Chordata; class Aves; order Passeriformes; family Eurylaimidae; genus Calyptomena; species Calyptomena viridis. Next base: position 115,211 of record WEIV01006269.1, on the reverse strand, counting down.
AATATTCACATTTCTGTTTAGTTCACGCCTGAGAAGAGTTATGCAGGAATTTTTCTTTTTTTTGCTAAATACCATGTAACTGGTAAACACTTTGCCTTTATAACAGTGGGGAAAAAGCTATTTCCATTGCAAATATGAACTCTAGTCAATTGACTATGCTCTTATAGAACACTTTTTGTACCTGAGAATTCCTCATGCTTCCTGGTAGAAGAGTACAAAATGCCACCTATTATGACTTCGTGAATAATGACAACCTGTAGCATAAACTTTTGCTACAATATTTGCATTCACACAATCCTTTTGTTCTAAGCTCATGTCTTTTGATATTGTAAAAAGCCTTATTTTAGCTCACCTGAATGTCTTTCACAGTGTAGATGAAGGTCAGTACTTTTATAAGCTCTCTTCCTCTGTAAGCCCATAATACTCTTATGACATTAAGGTATGTACTTAAAGACTTGATTGCTGGCTTTCATTTACTTAATATCTTGGCAAGTTTGCAGTACTGCCACGAAATCTGTTTAGTAGCAAAGCACACAACTGTTCTGCTTTTTAAGCTAGGCTTATTTATATAAATTTATTCCATAGCCTGCTCATCTTATTTTAATGGCCAGATGTTCTTTTCTCTTCACTTCTTAATAAACAAATACCCTCAACTAACCAGACATTCTGAAAGTTCTTAATCCTAATGGCTTTGAAATTTCCAGCTCTTTTAATCTTTTTTGGCCACCTTTTTCTATGAAGAGTTCAGGGCACTAAAGACATTTCCAACATAAAAATATTCATTTGTAAGAGAAGGACAAAGTATATCAAGCTCCTGCTCTCAGAAGTAGTTTACTTCAATATCTAACTGCAAGCTCACCACTTTTTCTAGTGAGCCTGACATCTGTTTTTGTTTACCATTTGGTAACAACATGAATTCATACTAAGAGGATGAAACAAAATTTAAATATAAGTACTCCCTTAGATGCACTGGATGGAGAATATAGCATTTTCAAGACTTTATTCATCTCCTCACAGTGTACTTGGAGGCTCTGTGATGGCTTGGTTTTGTTAAAAACGAGTTGGATTTGCTGCTTGGTTTACAAGAACAATGCTCTGGAAACAATAATGTGTGGAAAAATATCCCACAAACAAATAAAAAAACAAATAAAAAACTGCATAAGAAACACAAAGTAAAACATTTGCTCTTCTAATGTAGCATTTTTGACAAGTTTAATTCTGAATGTAAGCATTTTTTAAAGATAAGCAAATGGCTATGTTCATTACCAAAGTTAGGCTAAACCCCACTGTAAAACAGGAAAAGAAAGAATGTACCTGTAAAAGGCAATGAGAAGAGCACGGGCTCGTCGCAGCAATGGAATGCGGTGAACCTGTTAACACAAAGGTAGATTGACCAAAATCCTAAATAAAATATATTAGGAATATTCCAGGACTGTATTAGCTCCTCCATTACGTGTCTGTGTAACCCAGGATGTGTTTTCCCTCCCTCTAAATTATTTGGTAGTGACTCAATGCTGGACTAGGAGGGTGGCTGAGACTGATGTAATTTTGCAAAGACCATCGTTCCAGCCTGCTCATTTTGCCTCTGAAAAAGCCTAAAGCCACTCTTATGATGAGAATTAAACGTATCTGTAAGATTTACATGAAAGTACTACAGTTCTGTCTAAATGACATGGTCAGAAATAGTCTGTACTTAGCAAAGTGTTTTGCTGAATTATGGGAATTTACCACTTTACACATTTGTAAAGTTCATTAAGACAACTCTATTGCATTATATTTTATATGGAATTACAATGGAAATTGAACGAGCAATGGAAACTAAATTTATTTAGCATTCCTGTCCTATTTTACTTGTGCACATACAGAGCATAGTTTTCAAAACAGGGGACAATAAATCTAAGCAGAGCTGCACTCGTGTTCTAACCTTGCAGGACCACAAGTTGCAAGTTTATAAAGTGTGGTTTATACAAATCACTGGCCCAGAGGCAGCAGCAGCACCAAGTGCCAACTGAAAGTCCCAGATTTAACAGCTCAGGCAAAAACCCAGACAAATGGGAGCTGAGGCTGCTCAGCCCATTACGGGGAATTGCTCACTCTTTGAGGTGGGAGACTGCCAACTGTTAGGGCACTAACATTCCCAGGGCTTGAGTCATTCATGTGGTAAAGCTGAGCGCCACAAGATGCCACTCACCATTCGTTTCATCCCTTTGGAAAGGTTTGGGCTGCAATGAGAAATAAAAGGGAGGGAAGCACGGAAATAATGAACCATATGCAAAAACAGCAAGAGCAATTTACTCCCATTCTAACACTTTTTACATCAGAAATAGAAGGCATTGTGCACTGTTCAAAGGTGCTGATCACACAGCCCTGGGAATCAAAGTCACCGATGTGCTTGAAAGGTGTTAAACACGAAGTTAAAATAGAATATCCAAGTATCTTTTGGTGTCTGAGCATCAGATAGTGTGGACTGAAGCACGGAGTGGTACTCCTGAAATTAATAACATCCCCTAATCCAAAAAATCTCAGTAGTGTAGATCCTGACTAATGATTTTGGAACTGACAATTCAGAAAATTGTTCAGCACAAAACCAGCTTAGATCAGTTTAACTCAGGCTGAGGGAATGAGGAGGGTTTGGATTGCCTGTAATTCATGTAGGGGGTTTCATGACATCACTTTACACTGAGACCAGAACACCCAGTGTCTCTCTGGGGCTCTCTGTAATAAATTATGTCCTTGTAACCTCTGCAGGGTGATTTGCAGCCCATTCAGTTTGACATGAGATACATACTATTATTATTTAGCATATTATAGAACCATAGAATGGCCTGGGATGGAAGAGACTTTAAATCTCATCTTGTTCCAACCCCCTGCCATAGTCAGGGACACCTTCCACTGGACCAGGTTGCTCCAAACCCCATCCAACCTGGCCCTGAACACTTACTTCCATGTCCCAAGGTAATCCTGTGAGCTCACAATCACAAAAGCCTGCTGGAGTGTGTTTTCATCAAAAATTGCAGCATCACCACAGTAAAACTGAAGGTCAAGACAGGTAAAACATTGTGCTCAAAGTCAGCAACAACCCAGAAGGCTTTAAGCCACCTCCTCCTCTTGCTCCATGTTCTTCCAGTGTGGTTTCTAAACTAGTAGATTCTCTATACATATTAGATCTTTTAAAATATTAAATAGTTGACACATAAACTCATATTATTTTGCTTATTTGAAGCTTCTAATCAGTTTTTAAACTTTCCAAACAGAGAGAAGACAATGATCAAGGCCCTGAATTTTACAGGAATATGAACAGGAAAATATCAGGAAAGACAGAAAGAATTAATCTCTTAGTTCTTTTCTTTCTTTTCTACAGATATATTTAAGGAAAGAAAAGACTAATTTGAATATTATGCAGAAATGTAAGAGAAGGATATTGCAATCATGGAGGACCTCAAGCACTGATTTAATCCTCAACATTCTCATTACAGACTTTATAAATTAATTTTGATTCCTCCTGAAAAGTTCTTCATGGACTGTGTTCTGAGGTAATAATATCTGATGTAATTTATAGCATTAGGAAAATTCTTTTACAACTCTCATCTGATTGCCTTCACTGACAGTAATTATTCCCTTTTTATATTTTGATCTACAGGTCTCATTTCAAATGAAGGCTAAGAGGTTAAAACCAGGGCTAAGATGGTTCTGTCTTTCTTGGACACAAGGGAAATGCTCCTTTAGCCCTACCAAGCAACCTGGAATTCTCATAGGGAAGAAAACCATTTCTTACTTAGCTTTTAGAATTTCCTGGCTTTGATTTAGGAAAAAAGCTTTTCACAATTTGTTGATTTTCTTATGCCTTGAATTGCTAATACCAATAGTGAGATTCTGATTGTAAGAAGGGAAGGAGAAAAAACATAAACTTAAGGATTTAAAGTTCATCCAGTTCCACCCCCTGCCATGGGCAAGGGACACCTTCCACCATCCCAGGTTGCTCCAAACCCCATCCAACCTGGCCTTGGACACTTCCAGGGATGGGGCAGCCACAGCTTCTCTGCCCAACCTGTGCCAGGGCCTCCCCACCCTCCCAGGGAAGAATTGCTTCCTGATATCTAATCTAATCTACCTTCTATCACTTTATTCCCCCTTGTCCTATAAAAAGTGCCCTCCAGATTTCTTTTAGGCCCTTTAGATACTGAAAGGAGCCATGAGGTGTTTCATGCTTGAGCCTTAAGGAGGTATTTTGGAGTTCCTGCTGAGGTGATCAGATTACTGAGATCACTAAAGACCTTTCCCCCCTTGACACTGGTACATACCCTATAGCTTGGTTATTTTTGAGTCCTTTTCCTGGATCTTTGCCATGTCCCCCAGCCTGCCACATTCCACATGCTGTTTCTGAAAAGTGAGAGTTCAGTAGTCTGGACTTATTTGCTCCTTTCTCTTCAGACTGCTGATGTAACTCAGAAAATACCAGAGCTAATTCTCTGCTTACACAAATTGTCCTTTTCATTCCTCTGCATCTAACTGATATGAATGTAATTAACTCCATTAACTTGCACGGTCATAATCTCTCCCTTCCCCCTGTTTTATTAATACAAATGAAAAAGGATTTGGATCTCTATTTTCTGAAGTCTATGCTGCAGAGACTGGTGCTAAGGAAGGCAGCTACTCTAGAAATACACCTTGCTATTTATGATATTATCCATACCAGGAGAGTCTGACACGCTCACGTTAGACAATGCACAGTGCATTTTAATTTAGATGAACCTTTGGTTTTGGAAGGATTTAGACTACCTCAGTGACTGCTGATTGACATAAAATTAAAAGGGAGAAAGAGTGGCTTTGAAAGTGGTTGTGCATATATTTAGCTTGGCGGCGTACTGAGGGAATGAAGGGGCTGCCTCTCCTGACCTGTGTGGAAAGGCACTGGAATAAAAATGTGGTTCTGCACTTAGCCTTTCCTTTTTAATACCTGTCACGTCTCTGATTTGCCACCTTCAGATGAATTGCTGCTCCTCCCATGCATAGTGTGAATTGCTTGATGGATCTTTCAAGCAGCTGTTAAATCTGGGATACAGCAAAGTCATGTAATTTATCCCGAGTCAGGGGTGGCACTCCTCTCCCCTGCACCCAGCAGCAGGACAGAAAGACTTAGGATTTTCAGATTTGTTTAGTGTTAGCAAGAAGCAACACTATTTCATCTCTTTCAACTGTTTCATCTATTTTGCTAGAATAAATTATTTCCTATCATATGCCCAACTATTTATTGTAGCCAGCCAAAAAAAAAGAGATGAGTTCACAACATTTGCTAACTTCCTGGATCTTAAGGGAAAATAATTTCTTCCCAAATTTAGATGGATGCAGTCTCCACCCAGAGACATACAACAATATACTAAAAGGCAGCTGTCCATGAAAAAGGTTTTTCTATAGGGCAACAATCTTACTGCCTTAAAAACAAATTAAATTTTTGCAGTGGTGGGAAATGCAAAGAGAAAAGACACCATAACACCTGAGACAGTGACATTCTCCTACACAAGGAGAAATGTATGTTCCAATCAAAATAGTCACTTGGTAATTTTATTTTAATCTGCATTTCAGAAACTGTGCCTCTTGAAATGACAGTCCTTGTACAAATGTTTGAGAACAGTATCTAGAATACTGTGCTGAGTTATCAATTTATTTTTTGACATCTGTTAATATCTGTAACTGATAAGGAAAAATACTTCTGATAATAGGGGTAGATTGGATATTGCATACATCCATACTTATTTTTTAGTGGTGAAACATTATATTTTGGTATATTATAAGTCAAAATAAAATAAGGCTAGAAAATTCAAAGCAGTCTATAGCAAATATGTAAAGGTTGTAAACAGATGAAGCTGACTGACACCTGTTTGCATTCTTTTTACCTGACTCATCTATTTTTTCTTTATATAAAGCAGCCAAAGCAAAACAGAAGAGTTTTTTTGTCAAATTAAAAATATTGGTATATGTGACAAAGAGGTGCTATATGATACTTTCTTTGACTGTTATCAAATCCTATAGAAAAAAGCAAAAAATTCAGTGAGGGAAGGTCACCCAGCCATTTCATGGGAACATAGGGGGGGTCACACCAGTTTGTGTTTAAAGAAATGTTGTTCAGACCTCTCTCAATTCTATCTCCTGAGGTAGGACATGACATTTATGGACAGAGGAGGCAGTAATGGCCATCCTTAGGAATCCTTAGGAATCACGAGTGGCGGGATCCAGGAAGCTCCCCAGTACAGCCCAGCTGTACCAGCACAGCTGCAGTGCCCAGGATGAGTTGTGAGGTACATTGGAAGAACTTTGCCCAGCACACATTTAAACCCTGATTGATTGCTTAAACAATACTGTCACTTTCTCAGTGTAACTTGCTAGATATGTCCTCTGACACAGCTAGTCTTTCTAAAAACCTCAAAGTAAAAAATGCAGGATGTAGCAATCCCTTCAATGTTAAAAGCTGTAGTTCTGAGCCTTTCATTAGAATACAGAAGGTGAGCCTTTAATTACTGATCTTTCACAGTCTGTAGCACCCTAGGGCTTCCAAACATCCTGGTGAAGGCAGGAAGGATATTCCAGACTTCATTTCAATTCCCTTAAACTTTTGTCAACCTGCTCAGTGCTGCTCAGCTGTGCTGTCTCAGCTGCTCAACCAGCCCAGCCCTGGAAAAAACTGCCCTCATTAAAAGAGACGGCCATGAAATAAGGCTCAGCTTCAAAAACCTCTAAACTACTGCAACACTGAAAGATGGATATAAACTTTTGGGGCTTTTCTATACCATAAAGACCTTTGGCCATGAAGTCTTTTCTCTCCCCTGTCGCTGGTAAGCAGGAGAGCAGTGCTGGGGCGGGTATGTCTGAGCTGCACCACGGCTGCCTTGAGCCCTTTGCAGTGCTGTCAGACACACACACACCCCAGGCACATGCTCTGGGGCTTGCTCAGACCTGCAGGGAGCCTTTCTGAAGGTTTCTGGCAGATTTCTGTCACCAGGAGGAAATGCTGCTCAAAATTCAACAAATCACAACACAATGGCCTGTTTTGCAGACTGGCAGAAGGTGCTTTCAAGCTCTGTGGTGTGGGGACTTTCACCTGTTTCCTCTTGCATTCTTTACAAGTTGGGTTTTGGACGTGATCACAAATGCCCTGATGTTTCAGGGGAGGCTCAGGAATATTTAAGGACAATCCTCCATAAACTAGGGCAAGTTTCACTGGCCAAGTGATGTATGAACCACGTAAGTATAATTGATGGCTATTCCTAGGAAAGACACCTTGGATGATTAAACGATATTTCTACTCCATTCTTAATTCAAAACTGATTATTACATGTGCAGTTACTCATGTTATACTTCCCAATTTGAAAAATGAAGGCAAGGAGGGTGAAAACCTCTTTAAGAATGCCAAGGAAGAGACACACAGATATTGAACAAAAAACATGAAAAAGGCATGTGTTCTGAGCTTTGTGTTTTAAACTGAACCTTCAAAACATCTTTTGTTGTTTCTGTTGACTTCCAATGTGAATTCTCAAAATCTAATCAAATTGTAGCCATTCAGGAGAGACAAATCTCTGTTTTGTAAAAGTCACAATATAGTATTGCTTGCTGAGCTTTATCAGAAATAGCTTCTATGGCTTATATGATACTCTCTGACATTTTATGAAGCTATGCTAAATTAATGTTGCACAGTATTGTGAAATTAGCAACCAGAATTATTTTCAACTTTTAGTTATTTTTTTCCTTTCAAATCCAGTTAAATATTCCACAGATGCATACAATGGTATCGGGGGAGGTAGAAAGGAAAGGAATTTTTTTCAATTTAATAGGAAAAAAAGTTTTACATTACATTGGACAGTCTCTAAGGTCAATGATCTGGCTGTTAAAACACCATTGACACTGATAACACCAGCAAACCATAGTGTACCATGCTTCATAGTTAGTGTTCAGGGAAAACATGATCTGTAGCTGCTCTAAAGAGTAATTCTGATCTCTAGAGAGGAGTCTCAATGATCCCATTAACATTGATCATGTTTGAAGAAGTCTCAGGCATAATACATTATTAATATGACCCCCTTTCTGTTTGTTTTTTTAATGGTTTGAAAAGAAACAAAGGAAATTAGATAGAAATGTCTCCATTAAAATAACATAAGTGGTCAGACTAAAACCCTCCAATGACAGGAAATCCAGAATTCAAAGTTGCTGCTCCCACTGAATGTCTCCAGACATCAGCTGAAGTTGTGTACAATGCTTTGCAATATTGAATCCTGGCAGAAGTTCAAAACGAGGTGACTAAAGGATGAGTCACCTCCTTCCTGCAGGTTTATGTCCAAGCCCTAATGCATTTTTTGTGTATCATACCAGTAACTGTCTTCTAGTTCTCACTCCTTTAACACGTGTGATTGTCCACAAGAATTTCATCTTCCATGAAAGACAAAATCATGCTAAGAGTAAAAAAATAGAAATTCTCAAGGGATTTGATGGAAAGACTTTGCTCAGAATGCTCATCTCCCAGGCTAGATATAACACTAACAAGAAATATCAAAATCTGAAAACCCAAATATATATCACCTGTCCAGTGTTTTTATTTTTTAAGTAGTGGAAAATAATTGTAAAGAAACATGCCTGCTGTTCTTAAGTTTAAAGCTATCTTCAGGATCCAGAGCCAATATTCAACTTAAGCTACACCAGTTCCAAACTTTCCAACAATATACTTCCTACATATTTTGAAAGAAGCTGGAATTGCCCATCTCCACAGACAGACACCTTATACCATGCACAAATACAAGCTGGAAGTGGAACCCTGATGTAGAGGTCAGACCAGCATGTTAGATTTCATGTCAGTGAGTACATGGTTCCCTTCTTGCCCTTTCCAGCCCACATTCCCTCATGGCACCACCTCCTTACCCACAGACTGACAGGAAAAAGCACTTCGTTACCCTGTGAGCATAGTTAAGTTCTTTGGCCACTTCTCCAAGGGCAATACAAGTTATCTGGTATGTGTGTTTTAGGAACTTGCACATCTACCACACAGAAACTCAAGAACAAATCAGCAGAAAGTTCTTACGACCCCAAGAGCACATAATTAGTTGGATCTGACAAATAACTATTCATAGATTCCTATTCTAGGTATACAACAACCAAATTTCATAAAGCACAAGGATATTTGCAAAGAACTTCAGAGCCTTTTCCATGAATGTGCAGGAGAAGAGCAGGGGACTCCTGTCAGGGGAGCTCTCAGGGCACTGCACAGGAATTCAAGTGCCAGCACAGAGGAGCATTGGGAATCCTGCACTGAAGCTGGATGCAACTGCACAGAGCAAGACTGCTTTTACAATCATCCATCTCCAAAAGCTGCTTTTGAAGCAGATTTATATTATTTTTTTCAGAACAAAGATGCCTGATGTGCTATTAGTGAACTGATCAGTTTTATTCAAGAGATAATGTTCACATAGTAGGGTGTAAAAGCTCCTTATAGAAAGGAAAAGTCTAAGGAAACTGTCTATGAATAATTTTTTCCCTCTTTAGAATATCTAGAGAATCAAAGCCAGTGGACAAACTGGTTTATTCTGTTTTTATGACCTAAGAAGGACAGAGCCCATCACATCACAACAAAGATTTGCAGGCTGGGGTCACACACTGGAACTGCAAAACTGCATATTTTTGCAAGTACTCCAAAGTAAAAGATCACTCTGGCATTGCTAATAGGTTTACTAAAGGAGTTTACTTAGCTGCCAAATCAATACAAAACAACAGCAAAAACGCCTTTTGCTTTTCCTTTACCAACAGCAAACTTTCCTAGTGGGAATGCCACTAGTCACAGAATTATATCTGTGCAGGTTTTTCTGAGCACAGTGAAGTCTTGAGTTCTCTTAAAAAAATGATACTATAGGGAAAAGCATTTCTGCTTTGTTGTAGAAGATTTCCTTCTTTTTTAAGGTGACCTTTCAAAAGATTTCCATCTAACACTTTTGTACTAATGCATGCAGGCTAATCTAGTTGGTTTATGGTTCCTTGTTATGTAAAATATAGGAAAATCTTATTTAATTTCTAATCAAGCATCAATGATTTAGCATTTCTTTTCCTCTGTTGAATGAAAGGAAGTTTATATATGGAATTATTTCTCACTTTGATTTCGTATGTGTATCCACAGGCACATGTGTACCTCCATACATATGTGTGTATATAAATATATCTGTCTAAAAGCAAGGAAATTTGGCTGCTAAAGTTTTGTTTCAGAGAACAACAGCAAAAACAGCAGGGGGCAAGCAGCAGCAGGGAAACGGGAAGAGCTTTAGAGAGAAGAGCATGACAAGATCCCAAACACATTAGAAACAGATTTGTGTAACAGTATTTCAGCATTAGGGAAATATCTAGTTATGTTTCCTTTTTAAAATACCTCCCTGAGCAGTTAATATCAATTACCAAAAGCAGGTGAAATTCCAGCTCTGTCTGTGTAAAAACACAGATTTCATTCTTTAGGGAAGATGTTGTCTGCTTTCACCCACCAAAAAAATGTAAGAAAAAGGAAATTCACGTCTTTTTTGAAGACGTGATTCAAAGCTAAATGCTTTTATTGATAAGCAATTTTATATTTGTTCTGTGCACATTGAGTCCTACAAATAGCAGGTATTCCCTTTAAGAAAACCCAAACCTAGCAGCCAGCTGAATCCCACCAGGCATGAGAAATGTAGACACTGGAAAAACAGTGAAATCCAGATGGCAGAGGAGATAACAAGGAGATTTGCACTGGTGTCCACTTCAAATACTTGATTTTAAAAAAAGTAAATATTTTAAAACAAGGCTAATTGTCTCCTATGAAATCTTAAATCTTTTTACCAGGCTTTTCTCTTTCAAATCTGTTGTCAATTGTGGACCCAGCTCAGGGAAAGAAGCCTTAAATCCCTCATGAGAAGAGAAAGGGATAAATACGGGAATGGGTGGCACAGACCAGAGATGTCTAAGTGCTCTGGTAAGATGCAGCAGTTTAAGGAAAGGTACCTGTTCTGCCCATGGAGCTGGGCCAGCAGTTCACACATTAATAGGGAAGGTTATTACCTTTGTCTGCTCTTCTGTCTCTCTCAGCCCACCACAGAATCTTGAATAACCATTGCTGTCCATATTAGAGGTGAGGGACAGCTCTGCTAATAAGTTAAACCCCTTTGTGTTTAAAGGTGGACTAATTTAAGTACTCAAAGTCCACACATCTATTTGGAGTTTCCTGACATTTGATATTTGCTCTGGAGTTCAGCAAGATTAACATTTCGAGGTCAAAGTCATTCAAGTCTTCAGAAAGTAACGCTTGTACTAAAATCCATGCCTGCCTTTATGCTGGTAGATGTTAATTATGTCTCTTCTACAGCCTCAGATATGAGAACAGAACTATAGCCTTTTGTAAAATGGTCTTGATCATTCAATACCTACCCAATTAATTTTAAATACTGAAAATAATGCTTTAAAAGGAATCCAGTTCCCTAGACGGCTTCTACAGTCTAGGTAGCACTGCTTCTCAAACTTCCTGCTGCCAAAGAGGTTCTTGTTTGCTGATGAGGAAGAAAATAATCTGAATATTGAAGAAGAAGGCCTACTTACTTTCATTTCTTTTACCTGGGAGCAGACAGGGTGGGGTATCAGTTCCCTCTCTGACGAATTTGCCTCAGGAGATAACAGCAGGAAAATCTGGGGAAATAGAAGATACCAAAATATCCTCAGCAAGACTTTTAAAAACCCTATAAATTCTACTTGCACATGGACAAATGGAGGCTTGAAAGGTGCTGCTCTACTGCAGCTTAAAATAATCAGAGATTGTCTTTTCCTTTACTCTTATTCATAAAGCCCCATCTCTGTGCCAGTCCTGCCAATATGGATGGCCCACTAACTCTTCAGGGAGCTGAATAGCAAAATATCTCCCAAAAATGATGGGTGAATGCAGTTGTGTGTGTCAGTAGCTCAAAGTTAACAGAGGAAAAGGAACAGGACTCCAGCATCCGTAAAAGCCCCAAGTTGAGCTGGGTTTCTGTCTGTTGTTAGAGCCTCCTTCCAGTCCTAACAACAATTGCAAGAGTGCTGAATTCTGGAATGAATTGTTGACCTTTGCCTAGACATTTGGTGGATACACAGCTTGTGCTACTTTAATTAAATATAGGGCTGATAGCCTGGACCAGTGGTCAGAAACTCATTAAAGTAATGAGAATGCCTTTGCAGCTACCTTCCAGGCTATCTTTGTAAACTCTTCAGGCAATATTAGAGATTGCAGGGTTGAGAACAGGTCCAAAAATCTACTAGAGGAATAAATGATGATGGGGACTCATTATCAGATGAGAGAAATTAATCCAGATGGCTGGGACTAGGATAGGGCAAGTTCAACCTAGTTCTGTTTATTTCAACTAAAATTTTTCCATTCCCAGCACATCAGTGAATGGAGAAAATGCTTGCATAAAATTCTTATTTATAGAATAGTCCTGAAATGTCCAGGGAAAGCATCTGATTCACAGATATTAAGATTTAATTAAATTTTAAATTCATTTAACAAGATGGAAAAGTTTGAAAGATTAGATATGAATCTACATCTGAATTTTTCCCAAATCTTTCTAAAGTGCCTGTAACAGGAGGTTCCCTCAGGATTAACATCTTGAGTATCCTTTCCTTCACATTCCCTGTCAAATCTCTGTTCAAAACCTCCAAAAGCCAAGCAAACCCACAGAGCCATAGCTGTGAGATTCCTGCCATCAAAAATCTAAGGAGGTGTCTCTGTAGTACTGCTACATAACACACAGCACAAGCACTTGTTAAACTCACAAAGGAACTGGTTTTATTAAATTGTGGGCAATCTCACAAAAGCCTTTGCATTATCATTTAAAACTATATTGGCAAACAGGCTTTTGTGCTTGTAGTGCCTTGAATTTTCCAAACAGGGGCATGCAGCTCCATCGGTCCGAATGTAAAAAGTTTGCCTGGTTGATTTTATTTCCCTTGGCATTTTTCCCTTTTCTCCTGACAGAAGACAGCTCCATTGCTATGCTGATAAAAGAGCAGCAAAGCTATATGATACTGCCACCTCCATCAAAAATCACTTCCTTGTCAAAAATCTATATATTATTGTCGTAGCTGAGAGTGGCTTTGGTGCAGATTCAAGGGAATGCAGCTTGACACACTACCTGTGTTTGCACTGGGCCTTTGCTCTGCTCTGCCTGGTAATTGTTTCAGGCACAGAACGTTTTTTTGTCTGTGCTATACTTGTCAACTGCTTCGTGGGCAGACTGTTGGGAAAACTGAAGCTTTGAGAAGCCTGTTTTCAATCTAATTAAAAGTAAAGATTTTTTCCTCTCGTCATTTTTTTTGCTGCCCCGGGATTTTTGCTGTTGAGCAGAAACTCCCCATTGAAGCGAGCAGCGCTTTCAGGGATGACATCTCTGGTCAGTGCAGCTGCACTTGTGCAGCACTGATTTTATCATGCAGGGCTGTGTTTGGCCAACTGAGAATGAGACAACAATTAAAATAAAGCTCTTGTAAAGAGCCTGCATTTGGGCAGGCGTATTATGCACTTTTAAGAGATAATATGCCTCAGAGAACGAGATGGCAAAATTCAGCTAAGATGTAAGCTCTTTTGAAGAATATCTGTCACCAGTTAAAGTGTGTCTGTGTGCACCAGAGCTGTTGTCATCTGAATGATCCCACAGTGAGCCATGACAAATAAAGCAGAATTCCTGTGGCAGAAGAACAGAGAAGGGAGAGAAATTCATGCAGATTTCTTTGGAAAGAACATTTTAAATTGGCCTATTTTAGATGGAAAGCAGCCCTGCCAAGAGCGACTTGGGGATGCTGGTGGGTGAGAAACTGGGCATGACCATGTGCCCTGGGAGCCCAGAAACCCCTCGTGTCCTGGGATTATCCCAGTGTGGACAGCAGGGAAGGGGGAATTCTGTCCCTCTGCCCCCTCAGGTGAGACCCCACCTGGAATCTGCATCCAGCTCTGGGGGCACAGCATAGGGAGAGCATGGAGCTGTTGGAGAAAAGCCAGGGGAGGCACCCAGATGATCAGAGGGATGGAGCAGCTCTGCTGTGAGGAAAGGCCAAGAGAATTGGGATTATTCAGCCTGGAGGAAGAAGCTTTGGGGTGACCTGATTGTGGCCTTCCAGTACCTGAAGGGAACCTGCAAGGAAGATGGAGAGAGAGACTATTTACAAGGGCCTGAAGTGACAAGATAAGGGGGAATGGCTTCAAAATGACAGAAAGGTAGTTTAAATTAGATGTTAGGCAGCAATTCCTCCCTGTGAGGGTGGGGAGGCCCTGGCACAGGTTGCCCAGAGAAGCTGTGGCTGCTCCATCCCTGGAAGTGTCCAAGGCCAGGTTGGAGCAACCTGGGATGGTGGAAGGTGTCCCTGCCCATGACATGGGGTTGGAACTAAATGATCTTTAAGGTCTCTTCCAACCAAGGCCATTCTGTGATTCTCTGATGCTACCATTCCCAGCAGGATATACAAGTTATTACCAAGATTTCCTTGACTGAGACATCGGGATCTGAATTTAAAATGTTAATAAAGGACTAAAACAGAAGCTCTTATCTTTATCCTGCACAGCTTTTCCCAAGTTTTCCTTGGATCTATACTTCTCTTTTTCCTATCTTTTCCACTTTATATTATTCAGTGAAAAACTGGAAAGAAAAAAAATAGTAGGTGAATGAAATTACATCAGGCAAATCAGTATGTTTCTGTCCATATGCTCTCTACAGAAAACAGAAGATATGGTGAAAATCACTCATATCAGACAAGTAAAATAAAGGCTGTAGCAAAGATTGTAACAGGGCATAATAGCTGTCAGCATAATCCATCCCTGCTCAGGGCCTGACTGTGCACTGGTGTAAAAAAGGAAAAACTCCCCTGCCAAGAGCTGCACCTGTTTCAGAAGGAGCCAATTCAGTATCACTGCAAATCTCACCCTTCCATCAGAGCACACTGAGGGAAAAGCGACAATCCACTGGTTAAGGCAATTAATAGCTCCAAAACATCTTCATTTGTAACTTTGGGAAATGAGGTCAAGAACAAGTTTTTCAAATCCAGAAATAATTTTTCAAACATTGCTCTCAAAACTGTAGTGAGGTCCAAGTGTGACACTTAGAGGTCAGTCAACAGACTTAATAAGCACTGATCAGACACTGACATGCCAGATTGAAATCCCTTGTTGTTTCATTTTGGGATCTTTATGAAATTAAAAATTTAAGGATAATGGGAAACATTGGCATATTCATATTTTCTTTGAAAACATGAAAAAGCCCATTTAGTATTTCCATCTATATTTGCAACACATAAAAAAACTGCAGAAAAGTTTTATTTTTAAATTTTATGCCTTAATTTCAGAACTTTTTTTTTTTTGAGGTATCAAATCATTTCATACCAATACAAGTAGGAAAACTGAATTAAAGGTCAGGGCATTTCATTACAGCCACCCATTCGGAGCAGCAAGAAGAGAATATCTTTCAAACATCTTTCAAACTATTTTTCAAGTGTTCTGTATTTCAGCTGCCCTTTGTTGAACTTGCTCAGGTTTTACTGGGCTTAGAGAAGCAGCAGGAAATTTTTTGAGCTGCTCTGACAAATATTTGTTACTGGTATGTAGATCTAAAGAAATTACTACTTGGAAAAGCTGAATCTATATTGTTTAGTGGTTGAGGGAAATGATTGATATTGTTCGTTAAATTCTAGCATTATATTGATTGACTGGACAGAAACAAACCTAAAAATGAAAAGCATTAACAGACCAGGTTTAATTCCAAACTAATCTCATGAAGTGGCATAAGGACTCTTAAGATACAAATTAAATACAAAATTAAATACTATGATTTGTATACTACTGTATTATGACGTATTATAGCTATATTTCATATGATACATTTATACATAAGAACTCATAAAATATCTTAGAAAATTTTAATGTTTTTTAAAGCATACATAACTCAATGTACTAAAACCTATAAAAACATAATAAGAAAATTATGGCATTCAGAAAATGAAGTTCTGAAATATTTACAAAGTTCCAGATATTTTGAAAATTTTTCTTCATTGAAAACTGGACATACCTTTGTAAGCAATTCAAATGCTGTCTAAAATGTCAGCTTTCACTTCTTAATCATTCTGCTCTTACAAAGCTTCTGATTCACAGGAATATATAATATGTGCTTGGAAAACATCCAGACTCTGGAGTGATGATGTCAATATAAAAGGAGAACCAGATAAATGACATCCAGTATTTCAGCACCACTGTAAAAGAAAATGTGTTCTTTCAGCAAGAGACTCATTTAACAGTTGAGTTGATCTTGGTTAATGCTTTAAGAACAGAGGTGCATAACTAAATTACTGACAAAAATAGTAATAAGGGGTTTAATTCTCAAAGCACCTTGCAGTTATTTTAGTATTAGTAATTTTGATTGCATATTGTATTCATAGCAATTTAGTCCTCAGGCATTCAGAAGTCTTGTAGCTTCACATAAATATCCTTACACCAACTTTTCCTAATATATGAGCCTAAAATTTGGGCAGGTACACTTGTCTTAAAAATCATCAGTTTGACTTTCAAAGACACTGAATACTGTATCTTTTTACTGAATCTTTTTACACTGCTGTAAAAAGATCAGTTACTTACTGTAACAGGTACACAAATTTTAATAACTCATCCCAATCTATGACACAGTCTGTGAGACAGTTCTATTCCTTGAAAATTCATTTCAATTCAAGCTGCATTGGTCAAACTTGACAGTCACTGTCCAAAGCCGAGATATTTCTACATATCCATTTTAATTCCCATGCAATGAAGTATGAATTACTACAGAGCTCATGCAGTTCTAGAGTGTGGGCAGCTTGATTGATCCATCTTTGGGAATGGTACAACATGCCCAGATGTTGTACATATCCATAAATCCAAGTACATTTTGAAGGTTTAAAGCAGACTGAGGCTGGAGCACATAATTTAGAATTTATTGGCCACATACTATGAAGTTTGTACAGAACATCTAATAATGAACATTTTCAAAAGTTTAAAAATGTCAAGAGTTTAAGGAAACAAGAAAGAGACAAATAACTGTCTCTGCCAAATATCAACTCCCTATTGTAAAAATTAGCAGTGCCAAGTCTTCTCAAAGAAAGAAACCCTGTGGGTTCTTTTTGTTTTAACCACAGTAAAGAATACTTTATTTTCTTCCCTTGTTCTTGTACACGTGCAGAGCATTTTAGATTCTGTTCTAAAAACAAAATAAAAAGGAAATATTTTCTTGACCTTGATGCTTGGTAAAGAGAATTGTATTCCAAATTGTTAGTTTTTTTGTAAAGTCGGGATACATGTAAGTTGACATTAATAATGAACTGGCAATTGCCAGTTCTTACAATGACACAATTAGTATAGTTCAGTGAAAACATTTCAAACTCTAGCAAGCAAGATCACGTTTTGATATTTAAATCAATATTTATTTTGGTTTTCAATTCATCATTTTTAGTTTTGTAAGTGCCTAAATATAAGTGGGATCTGCAGACAAAAGCAGCTGTACATCAAAAGGAGTGTACTGCAACCTAGGCAGAAAAACACGTGGAGTTCTGAACCTCATCCTAAACTCCCTATTCAAGCAATATTCCTAATGCCATCTGTTGTTGCATTTGAATCTTTTTAGTCTTCTAACATTAGCTGATTAGTCTTTCCTTGTGCATCCAAAAGAATGAAAGTGTCTCAAAATACATTTTCATAGTAGAGACTCTACTAAATACAAGCAAAAATGGCATAGGATCAGTTCATTCAAATAAATGGAAGAGAATATAGTTATTTTGGACTTCTTAATTATTAAAAAGTTATTAAATATTTGTACTTCAAATATTTAATATATCATTTAATTCTTATAAGTGTCATAAGTAAATATCCATCATATTTCACTGTATAAGATTTATACACAGGTACACACAGAATTTTGGGGACAAATCAGGTATTTCTAAGTAGACACAAACACAAAATGACTCAGTATATGTAGAAATATGCTAACAAAGAGAATGTAGTAGTAACTTGCTCCAAGGCAGCTACATTTAGCTGTGCCTGATCCAGAGTCCAGCAGGACTCTCCTGGCAGGGAATCACTCCCTTCTCCAGCCATGGAACCTCAAGGATACAGCTCTGGGGTACATTACATGGCATGATGCTCTGGCTGGGCTTGCTGTAATTATCCCTCCTGAGAAACAGGATATATTAGCCTGAGAAAAGTACAATATTAGTGCTCCTGGCTGTACTACTATTGCTCTCCTTTGAGAAAGGCTAAAGGGCCTCATAAGCTGAGGGAGGGGAAGTTTTGTCCCCGTTCCGCCGACAGTCACGTTGTCTGTTAGGGCAACTCTCCAGATTGATCCCTTCCAGGAGCTGGGCTATGCCTGGAGCTCCACACTGGAAGTGACAGAAGTACTGAGAAGCTGGTTTTGTGCCCAGGAGCTAGAAGTGGGCCCAGAGGAAAAAAAAATATCTATATACATGTACCCTAAGAGAAGCAGTAAGGAAAACACAGATATAACCTTGGCCCAAGTTTCCTTAAAAAGGAGGACAGCAACGTCTGGGAGTTGTCACCCTGGCACAAAGAGAATGGAAATGCAGCAGGAAAGACCTGATTGCAAAAAAAAGCAAAAACACCCAAACCTGCAAAACCAAAGTCCTGCAGGAAAACTAAAAAGACAAAGACAGAAGTGACTATTTCTAGCAGAGCCAATGTCTCAGTAGCTTTTACCCAGACAAGCATTTGGATAATATGGCTTGGTGTCTTGATTCAGTTCTACACATACCTTAAAGCTTTCTACACCAGCAGAAATAACAAAGCAAATAAAAAATTAAAACCTTTCTGCTGGGTACAGGAAACAGAACTGGCTAAAACATGATCTGACAAGACACAGAACCAGCATGAAGGAAGGGCTGCAAGGAGATGGACTTCCCTTTTCAATAGGCTCAGCTGAAATGTGCAGTTTTACTCACACATATCCAAATTTTTTTTCTGAAAATTAGTTCAGAGCCAGGTTCCTGAGAGCCAGTCACTAGAGCAGCATGTTCAGCACTAGGCAAAAGCTGATAATGAGAATATCTACCCACCCCCCAAAACTGAACAGAAAGAACAGTCCTGTTTGGAAATTGGCAAGAACACCAAGGTTAAAACACTGATTTTACAGAAACACTGGCTAAAGGGGATTCAGACCCAGTGCTGTTCTGTCTCATCAGGGATGCAGAAAGCAGACACAATATCCTTTAGTAATGGGCTATCAATAACCATGAAAGAAAAAGCTGCTGTGGGAGCAGCCTCATCCAAGTCCTGATGCTATTCCAGTCCTGGCACTAAGGGTGTTCTACATTTCCCTACATTGGCCGCTCACAACTTCATACACTCCTAAATTTCCATCAGCCTCTGTAGTTTAAAGCATCAGTTCTTCCTGTGGAATTCCTGGTTCTCATGGCTGATAACTACAAGTAAATAGGAAGCTCTGGAAGACTTTTCTTTCCCCACAATATTTTGTAGCTGGAATTTGATGTTAGCATCTCTCTGCTGCAGAAAACTCAACTTCTGACTATCTCTAATTATGGATGATTGATGTTGTACCAACACTGAATGCCTTGGTAAGAGTATGACTCCATTGTTAGGCATCTCCACCTCTGGACCAATTCTAATAAACACAAATATCCTTAAATTACCTTATCATCTGAAGGGAAATTAGATAGGAAGAGACAGACAAACCTGGATGACCAAACACTCTATCTTTGCCAAGTGTGTATAACTTATAGCAGTAAATATATGGGAGAGTGTGAAATTCGAATAGGTTTTTAAAATGTCTGTCCAAGTTTTAAAGAAGTCATAATTAAACTGGTTTTGATAAACATTTGTCTTCTAAATAGATCAGATTATTTTTCCACCAATGTAAGTCAGATGTGGAATTCCTTTAAGTGTAAGTGTCCTGTGTTTGTCTTTCTACTTTGAAAGAAGCTAAAATGTATTCATACGATTAAAGGTTATTCAGGTATAATGCAAAGTAAATTCATTTTCCTAAAAGATCCATTTCAGTCTACTGTATACAGGTGTACTGAAGACAGGCTATGCATATTAAACTTCCAAAATATTGCTGCCCAAGCACTTTCTCCTAGTTCCAAAACTGACTGAATGTGCAGATGCACAGGATACTTCACCAGAAGCAGGGATAATGTATGCATTATTCCTTTTACTCACTGCTTCCTCTCAGAGCTCTCAGCATACAGGTCTGATACTATACCTAAGGATGAGAGAGAAAAAAGAACTTTACAAATTGTGCCAAATAACATTAATCCATTGAAAAGGCCATAAATTAATCCTCTCTTTTCAGGGACTGAAAGCTTGATATCTGTGAGCAAGTATTCCAGAAGCTTTATTTCATTCCTGAGTTGAGAAACCTTCATTAATTTGGGCCATTAATTGTGGAGATTCATTACTGGCATATTTTCATCACTTTAGTTTCCTTTTAATGTATTGTTAATGAAATGCTTCTATTTTCACACAAGCCTTCTATAGCAAAATTAACTTGGGGAGCTTTGCAAAAGCTGCACTATAAAAAAGGCAGATGAATGAGCCATGAGCTTATCATAAAACATTATGATTTACTAATAATGCTTGGGTATCAGGCACCGCATAAGCAAGGCTCTGTGTATCAATTGTTTTCTATACACTGACAATTCTGCCCTTTAAAATAAGTGCATCTGTGAAACCCTGTCTTATAAGCAGGTCAATTTGTCTCTTTAGTGGTAAATATTAGTTTCAGGTGCCCTTCCTCTAGCTCTGTTTTCCTTTTAAACTCCCACATAACTCCCAAAGGCATTAATGGGACATGAAATACAGAGAGGTAAAAGGACTCCTGCAGTGCTAAGATACCCCGGGAAACCTGGATGAGCAATAACTTGATCATCTGCATGTTACAAACATTCCTAAAATATTAAATAAATAATAGGAAGATAAAGCTGGCAAACAGGCAAACATAGAGCCAAATATACATTTGGGTACAACACACCCACACTCAAAATGTGCACAGCTTCTTCAGGATCCTGAGACATANAAAATTAACTTGGGGAGCTTTGCAAAAGCTGCACTATAAAAAAGGCAGATGAATGAGCCATGAGCTTATCATAAAACATTATGATTTACTAATAATGCTTGGGTATCAGGCACCGCATAAGCAAGGCTCTGTGTATCAATTGTTTTCTATACACTGACAATTCTGCCCTTTAAAATAAGTGCATCTGTGAAACCCTGTCTTATAAGCAGGTCAATTTGTCTCTTTAGTGGTAAATATTAGTTTCAGGTGCCCTTCCTCTAGCTCTGTTTTCCTTCTAAACTCCCACA
This sequence comes from Calyptomena viridis, assembly GCA_013390005.1. Classification (NCBI taxonomy): domain Eukaryota; kingdom Metazoa; phylum Chordata; class Aves; order Passeriformes; family Eurylaimidae; genus Calyptomena; species Calyptomena viridis. The sequence goes on along the minus strand of WEIV01006269.1, from coordinate 93,847 downwards.
TAACTCCCAAAGGCATTAATGGGACATGAAATACAGAGAGGTAAAAGGACTCCTGCTAAGATACCCCGGGAAATCTGGATGAGCAATAACTTGATTATCTGCATGTTACAAACATTCCTAAAATATTAAATAAATAATAGGAAGATAAAGCTGGCAAACAGGCAAACATAGAGCCAAATATACATTTGGGTACAACACACCCACACTCAAAATGTGCACAGCTTCTTCAGGATCCTGAGACATAAAACAGTGAAGTCGATTAGACTGAAAGCCCTGGGGCCAAATGATCTACAACAACTTCTTTCCTATTCCCTGGACCTTTCTCTGTATGTCTTTATCAGGGTGATAAGCAAAAAGGCATTCAGATTTTATGGAGAGACACTTTCTATGAAATTCGTGATTGCAGGTGTGTAGCATTACTCACCTGCTGTTGCAATATATCCACTTTAAGTGATATCTGTTGATTTCCCTTTCACTATCTTAATGACAAATCCAGTCTTCAACTAACAGAAAATACTTTTACCATGAACTTTGTCCAATTTATGTAACATCCACCAATTTATTTTCAAATTTAATTTCAAATTCTTAACTCTATATTTAAATTAGAGAAAGAAATATATAGATACAGAAAATAGCTTTGACACTTCACTGTGATATATCTTACAGATATTTGTTTCCTTTAATAGGTACATTTTTAGGTATCAGGTTATTAATTGGCTAAAAGTAAATGTTTTGACAACCCAATTCTCTGCAGACCTGCTCAATTCACAGTGGTGAAAGTCCACTGAAACCAGCTGCAGCTACACAAATGGTATTGGTTGGTATTTGGAGTTGCATTCAGAAGTCCATTTCTAATCAGTACCTTTTTTAGGCATGTTACTTGTATCAATGACTTAATCACAACCTTAACATTAATTATACCTAAAATAGTTGAGCAGCCTGCACTTCAGCTTTGATTAAATTTTTCCCCAGAATAAGGGAAGGACAGAAATATGCAGTTTGCTCTTATTGTAACCCACATTGCAAGCAACAATTCGTCTTGCAACAAAAAAGACTAGCAGAAACATCACAGTGTCAAATGCAATTTTTTCTTTAAAGAAAAGCATTTCAGGAGTTTTGTTGTGTTTCACCTTTATGCCATAACATTTCATGATGCTGTATTCCTTTTAGCACAAATGTCCTTAAATGTCACTGGCTCATTAGTGCAAATAGACTTAGTCCTGCTTATAATTACAGGTTACTTCTGATTAAAGTGCATTTTTTAAAAGGTACCTGTTCACTGAGGATTAATTAGAAGCACCTCCTTGAGGAGTTAATTTCTAAAAGTTAACCTACATCATTATTTGCACGTAACAATCATAGAGTTTAAATGAAGAATTCCAAATTATTGGTAATGCAATTTAAGATAAGTGTAGTTTAAGAATGTGAGACATTCCCGTGGTCTCTGTTCAGTGGGTTCTGTTCTGTGTCCTTACATAGAAAAGATAACACGGGATAGAAAGTTTTATATTTCTGTGCAAAAGACAAGACCATGACCTTCCCAAAACAGGTTTGTGTGACTTTTTGTGCAGCCATTCCTACTTTGTGCTACTTTACAGAAACTCTGGAATTTAAGGATACTTCTTGTGAAAAGGGCATTTCCAGGGATTTCATCCAAAACCTGGATGAGACCCATCAGGAATGATCTAAAGTTCTTGTTCGCTGAAGTTCTTATTGAACCTGTCTTTTTGATACATACAACCAACCTGAACTGGTAGAATTCCCTACAGCTACAGAAACTCCTGGCAGCTTCCCAGATCGCTGGGCCACATTTGTGACATTTTAATTCTGCTGGCACATTCATTCCACTCCCAATATGATTTCAGTGATCTATATTTTTCCCTGTATTGACAGAGTTGTTTATGGCACTCCTCAGGTACAGGCCTTGGGTCCCATTCCACATTTATCTGCTCCCATTAAGTGGTGTCATTAAAGACATTTCGACAGCTCTCTCAGCACTCTATGAGTGTTTGTGACATTAAGGTTTGAATGTCTTCAAATTTCCTACAGCTAAATGTTGACAAGCTTGAATTCTTATTTATTGGTTCCCTGCAGTAAAAAACTGCATGTTCCTCTTTGACAGTTGTTTTCATGATGAGCTCTGTCCACAAAAGGCTGATGTTTTGAAACAACATTTGAGCAAACCAACGCATTTTAAGGGACAAATATATTGTGGCACTAAAAAAAAAAAATAAATAGAAAGACATTAATATAAAGGGACATAATGAGATGTTTAAATGTTATATTGAATCATATGTATTCATTTCAAGCAAGCAAGTTCCATCAAAAAAAAAAAATCTGGCTTTTGTTTCAATATGGGATGAAGACAAAAGCATTCTCATTCTCAGCTGCACTAGAAAATGTTTCCAAAATTATAAATTAGCAAATGCAATTTGGGGTTTACATCCCTCTCCATCACCTGTAGAAAACTCAGAACTTCCAGATTAGATTAATTTTCATGTTACTTCCTCTTAGATACATTCCACTAAATGTCACCTAAACAAGCTTAGCCAGGAAGCTGAGCTCACGGAGGAATTTGCCCCATTTTCTATTAAGTTGAACATCTCAAACAATATAGAAAGCAAGAGGAGAAGTAATCTATTTTGCCGATCTGAAAAAGAGGAAAAAAGATTCATTTAAGGCATAAGGTGTAACTAATAATTATAGTATATAAAAAAATGCCCAGAGACAACAAAGGCCACATTATCACAAATTCAGAATTTCAGTGTCAAGTTAAGCCAATATATAAAGTCAGTATATGCAAAAACATTAGCGTTCACTAAGCAGGTCTCTAAGAAATATCAGAGATTTTTAATATAGACAGTGTATGGGGAATATTTGTTTACACAGAGCCCCCCAGTTCTGAATATACCAACAGATAAAAATGGAAGGGTATCATAGTCTCTCTTGTGTACTAGGAATGTCCAAACATGGACTAAAAGAGACAGATAATCAAATGATAGCACAAAAACTTTGTTCTGTATTCATTCACCCTCTGAACACGGTTGACATGAAGATCTTCATTTCCTGTGCCTACACATTTCCTTGTGCCTTGTGCTGTTGTACTCAATATTCAATCCTGGGCAACGTTCTGCACTGGAAATATAAATCACTAAATCTACAGATGGCAAGGGCAAGAAACAAGCCACCCAGAACCCAGAATAAGTAATTCACAAAAGCCTTAAGGCCAAAATAGGGATGTTTTCTCCTTATTTTCTGTGCTGCAATACTTCTCCAAAGGTTTAGAAACACGTATTTACAAACAAGTCAAGTGACTTGACTCTAGAAGTAATTTTTTTCCTGTGGTATCAGCAGGATAACATTGATTTATTTGGGGACAAGTTCAAGCCCAGCATTTGTTCTTTGTAGACTGCCTCTTTAAAGGTGAGACTCATAGTTCAAATCTTGTACGCCAAATAAATTCCACTTAAATCTACTTTGATGGCTTAATTGGGGTGTATGACTTGTGCTGGCCTCCTTCAGAGTGCTGGGTTTCATTTTATATTATTTGACCTTATTGTTCAAACAGTGTTGCATCTTTTGTTGTTTGTTTTATTCATTATCCAAAGGAGAATACAATAAATAAAAGCATAAAAAAGCACTCTTGAAGCAATTCTACTGTTAGAGAAGAACACTGTTTACCTTACTCCTGGGTAAGCAATGGGACTGCAAGCACCAGCAGTGCTCAGGTTAACTGCTCATTGCAGACACACGGTTTGACTCCATTTATGATTTTACAGTCACTCCAAAATCCCAGTCTCAGTTGTTAGAGTGGTATGAGGTGCATACAATACAGGCAGAATACTCACTAAGGGATTTTTCCTCTTTACCAAACCATTCTGCCTGTATTATGGGAAGTGGTCACATCTAAGCCAAGCCCGGGGAACAATTTCCTTGCTGATGACTGAGTAGGATTTTCAGGTATGTATACAAAGCTCATATTCACACTACACTTGTTCCATCAGCATATAAACTACCTTTAGCTTGCTCTGCTCTGCTCCAATAAATTGCCAAGTGAACCAGTGTGCATCGGGAAACCACACTGCTTCATTAGAGCACTACTGTGCTCAGATTAATAAAGACCAGTGTTAGTAACATGTTAGTAACAGAGGCTTGTGTTCTGAAACCAGTCAAATTAATAGATTTACAAGGCTTTCAGATATGGCTCACTCAGCTGCAACTTGCTCACCCTTAAGATTTATGCGTGTGCCCAGTGAGAGGAGCTAAGGAAAGGGACACTGGAGCACAGAGATGGAAAAAGCACCCTTCTCCTGATGGCACAAACTCCACATCTGGATGGCTCCAGGCCTTTGAGTTCCTCAGTGTCCAAGGAAATGCCCTAGGAATGCAGGTGTATTAAATGCAGGTATGATTTATTACTTAGATACACTCATGGCTTTTGATTAGAAGGAAATGATTCAAAACCTCAACTCAAAAGAAAGCTGGAATGGGCTCAAATATAGTAATGAAATGCAGAAAGTAGTAACTGTGATGAGCCATATTGCAGGTGTGCAGGGCAGATCTGAAACAAATCTCTCCCAACACTTCCCTCAGCCTCACTGATCATGGATTCAGGGACCTTCTACACCGACCCAAACACAGCAGAGAAACAAGGATGCTTTTGGAAAGGCAGTGTGACACAGCCTCTCTGTAATAATGCAGCACCTGGCTGGCAAACTGAACGTCCAAGTGCTTCCCTTGGTAGCTCCCATCACCTGCAGCCCCTCACACCCTGTGGGGAAAGTGTAACCTTGGGGGGGTGAGAAAGGCTCCAAGTCCCCTGATAAAAACTATCCTCATAAAACAAACACACTGCTGCCCTTTAAGGGAAATGACAGCCCATGACCTCGTGTTCCAGGAGCTTTCTGTGTCTGTTACATTTCTTAAAATACAGATACTAAGTCTAGAGCAAAATGTCAGCCATTCATATACTTTAACAGTTTAAGGAGAAGAATTAGTGGAAGAAGACAAAGAAAAATCCCCTAACCTTGCAGTTTTACTCTATTTCTAGATATTGATTGCACTGAAGCTCATAATATCCACTTTACTAAGAGGAGAGGGGCAATAGCAGCAATTATCTGTTCACAAAGAGAAATATAAAAGCTCTACAAGGAACAGCGCCTGAAATTAATTTAGGAATAGATTTAGGTGAATTTTTAAGCCTGAGATTTTTATGGGACTTATAAGCTAAATACTGGTTTCACTAACTATTCAATATTTCACAATACATAACAAGCTCCATAAAAAATGTTAGAATAAAAAAAATACATTTCATCTTGATGATGCTGACAAATTTTCTGCAACTACTCTTTAATGCATAGAGTTCAGGGAGTCTTCAAACTAGATCTCAAGCTTTAAGGTAAATTTCAGAGATGCCTCAGGTTCCTACCTGATGTTTTTGGTCCTACCTGATCCTAAGAGCACTAAATATTTCCATAGTATAATATGGGAGAGAAAAAAAAAAGAAAAAATATTCTTTGCTACTAATTAAGAGTTCTTCGTATTAATACATTTTGTGACCTATCAATCTGGTCTGGAAAACATTTCTTCTTTGAAAAAACCTAGAGAGTATCTGCACACCTTTGCTTCATCATGGTTGTCCTAAAGGTATAAAGGAGAAGAATATTCAGGATATTCAAATTTTCCTTTGACACAGATAATGAGTATTAAATCCTGAAAAACTCTGTGGAAAAGAGGAAGAAATAAATATATTTTCACATCACACATCCTGAATTCCAGTTTAATTCAATCTTCCAGTCTTTAAGAGTTAATCCTATTTGCATTCACATTGCACTTATCTCCACAGAGCTGCTGGAAATTACGTGACAAACTGTTCTGGTGCCATGTGATGTCCCAACAGCAAGTGAGGAGCTCTGCCACATGGCAAACCATTGCCCAAGGCCTCTGAGATGATGTAGCACACGGTGGAGGTATGAAAGAAACCCCTGTTGCTGCATAACAGATGTCAGATGCAAAGATGTTTCTCAGCTGAGCAGTAAAGCACATTTCAGTTTAGTCCTAATAATTCATGAGTTTAAAGATTCTAATATATCATGGTTAACACCCAGCAGTCACCTACTCCCTGGAAAGTCTACTGCAAAGTGTCAGAGTAAGTCATATATAAACACATTAAATTCTAACAAGTAGCTGCAGAACCACTGAGATCACTGTACCTCAAAATCACTTATTAGTCATACTAATTTAAGGTAACACTCTAAAAATAAGCCTCTGCCTCATAAGGCTAAGCTATGAATCACCATAATATATGAATCATAACTTCGAATGCAGTAATGAAAAGACATGGGAAAATAATATGGTTTGTTCAGGAGAGTGCTGATTATTCCATTTCACAGAAGACTGAAAAAAAGCAAGTTTCATTATTTTTATATAATCATTTTAAATTGCAAAGTCCTCCACACATCCAGCCTATTTAAATACCATTTTGAACAATGTAATTGTTAGAGAGATTTCTCTCTGTCTTCTTTTGAAAAAACCACACCAGTAACAACACCTTAATTTATTTTTCTCTTCATTATTCTAAGGGGCTGACACCTGGTAGAAACTATTTTGTTTATATTCCTCCCTATCAGGGTACTCAGCTGGAGAAGACCCAAGTGAATAATTAACTAATCAGTGGAAGCACAGTGCACTTCCCAGCACAGAGGAGATCTTGGAATTCCCACTCCATGACAAAGATAAATTCACATGCAAGCACAAAAGTCTCAACATTTAAGATCCTTAAATATGAAATAATAAATAAATTGGAACAAATTTTGTCTATGGCTGTCAATCTTTTATCCATTTAATAGCTGTGGATCAGCCAACAAACTCTGCTTATCTGAGCTTTTTTTGGTTTTGCAGCAGGAGCACAACAGCACAAGGAATTTAATAACAAATTCTACCTCACATTGGGTACAACTTCCAACTCAGTGGAATCCAACCCAGTGACAGCTCCTGAACATACATTATCCTCTTCACAGTGGAATTAACCTCACACACAGGAGGTTACATACTTAAGATGTGATATTATCCACATTTTCATCACATTCCTTTGAAGTTAGAAAAGCTTTGTGTACTTTCTTGATTCAAACTCCAATTCCTCCCCAGAGGAACAGGATATAAAATCTTCTGAATTCTAATCTTTCCTTTCAGGGATAAAGTGTCCAGTGACTGGAATCAAAGGTATTGAACTTAATTTGCTTAGACATATGCTGACCCTGACTGTGCACTACAGATCTCTGAGGTCTTAATATACAGCTCTCACCTTAGGGCCATGCACTTAGAATTTAGGCAGCAAACTACATTTGCAGGTTTCTAAATCTTTAACAGACCCAGTCATCATTTTCATAAAGAGAGCTTATGTTTATACATAAGTTTGTCACTAATTTTAGGGCGAGAAGGTACAGGCTGTGCATCTGCAGCTGCTCTTTGTGTGTGAGGGACTCACTGCTCGAGAACTTCCTCCCACATGTTACATTTGTACCCCATGACATTTTGATTAAAAATGGAACTAATCTTACAAGAAGGCTTGTCCAAATGCAATCAATTATATTTTGTTCAAAATGAAGCTGTAGCACCTCTGTGGAAGAAAAATGAGAGGAGATGCTGCTTTGTGGAGGTTCTCTATTGATGGATGGACAGAGAGCTGGGAACACACCAACTCCATTAGTGCTACAGACAAATTAAAACTAATGCACTTCTTTGTATTTCACGAGTTACACCCTTTTTTACCCCAGAGACCAACTGAACTGGACTTTAAGTCTTCTGAATAATGCCAAAAATGGACTAACGAGCCGTAAAATCTCCATCATGTGCTTTCTCACCCTTTTATAATATGCTAAAAATATAAAAATTGGAATAGTTCAAATAACACATAAATACTTAGTCAACACTCACTCAAGTAGGTGCTAATAACCAAGGTTTTTAGTTTTACCTGATACCATACTACGTGAAGTTGAAGCTGATGAAACCACTTCAAGGTAGATAGAAATAATTGATTCACAAATCAAAGTTGTAAAGCGCAGTCAGACTTTTTGCCTCTCAGAAATCATGTTGAACAGGTAGGAACAGGTTGCATCTGAAATTCATGCTCGTTTCTTCAAAAGATATATAGAAACTCTCCATCCCCCAAAGCTACACTCTATGACAGCCAGAGTAAGAAATACTAGAAAGGAATAAAAAAATAACACAGCAGAGGAGAGGTAGTAGCCTAATTTTCTGGTCTGGTGTGGTGTAAATGTAATGTTATTTTTAAAGATTCATCAGTATATAAAGATGCAGATCCCAAACCTGTGCAGTTCTATTGACATTGTTGGAGTCCTGGATACTTAAAACAATTAATAACTCCCTAAAAGTGTAGTAGTAGAAAATTACAACTCTAAATATTCATGAAGGCATGAGGAAAGAAATAAGAAAACCTAAAAAACCCGATTCTAGTCTAAACAGTGAAAACACATGGCGAGTTTGGTGATCCAGAAAACCCTAACCTTCTAACAATGCAAGATCTCTGACTAATTTGAAATAATAAAAAGTTTCTGAAATCTTCTAGTAATTTTGATTGACACGAATTACACTCCTCTATCTCATATTAGCTTCTGGGACAAAACACTGAATTAAACAGAGACTCTATCTGTGATTGTAATACTATGCTACACAGACTGAAGGTTGAATACATTTAATTTAACAGTGCACATTTTAGGTTTGTCTGTCTGGTTGAGTGTTTAAAAAAATTACTGAAAGACTATTTTGACAGGGTTTTTATTAGCTAGATTTGCTTGTGAATAAAAGTTTAGAAATTAATTAGCTTCAGATGAAAGTATCACAGACGATGTATTACAAAAACATCACAAACCCAATTCCCTGATTTAGAATACTACATTACAAAGTGTCAAGAAGCCTGCTTAATTTTCACATATATATGTACACAAGCATCCAACAGACAAGTTTATTGACTATGGGCACCTCTCCCTTTGCTGACTTACATACCTGTGTACTTAGTTCTGAAACATCTGCACAGGGCCAGGAGTTGGACTTCAATGCTCCTTGTGGGTCCTTTCCAATTCAGGATATTCTACAATTCTATGATGTTGTTAGACAAGGTGATAGATGGTAAAAACATGGATCTCAACAGCTGGTTTTATCTGTAATGTTCATTTTCCCCCTCATAAGACAGATAATGTTTGATGGTCTGACTATGAGACACTCCAGTCCAACTGCAGCCCTGATCAGCCCGGCCTCTTTAGCCTGAAAAATAATAATAAAGACAAACAATCAATTATGTTCTCATGTGTCCTTCACTGTAAAAAAAGAATTTTATTTGCATGTTTGATAATATTTATAAAAACATAGATAATCCTGTAAATCAGCCCAGATCTTCAGGAATACCTCACTTCCAAATATGAATTCTACAGATTAAATTATTACCAGGGTTTCTGGCTTAGGAGACACTGAGTGCCCGGGTGTTGAGACCCTAGACCCCACGAATGTCAGTGGTTTTCTCTTAAAGTGTGTTTGCAATTGCATTGTTTTGGCTGAATTATTTTTATAAAGCTAAAAAGAGATTCATTTCCCCTTTAAAACTTACAGCTCTCATGGGAGGGAGGTGCTATTAAGAGACCTTATTCAGTCTAATGACATTTACAGTTGATATTAAAGATTATTTTAACACAACTTTTTGGAATTCGTGAGCAGTCTACACCACAGAATTGTGAAAGGCCATGAAAACACTACATATGAAAGGGATATTTTATGAGCATGAATTCAACAGACATCATCAATGAACAGAAAGTAAAATAATTTTCTATTATTTCTATTTCAGGAGTTACCTTTGAATCTTGGATAAAAATAATTCTCTTAAATTGGAAGATTACTGAAGAATTAACATTATGTTATACCTGGGTCAGGCTTTGGAATTAATTAGTGAAAGAGAAAATAATGGGTACTACTTACTAACCTACAGTACATTTTCCATATTGTTTCAGGCTAATCCATATTTTAGTTCAAAATTCTCATAAATCCTGAATTAATAAGGAACTTTCATCTGAAGTAACTTTGCACTGCATGTGTAAAATACCAGTATTTTGGAACTGTAAAATATTCATCAAATATCTCTGGTGTCTACAGCTGTCATCTGTCAGTCCCAAGTACAGGATATTTCCAGGGGTGTCACATCACTGGGGTTCTGACTGGAATCCCTGAGAGCACAGTTCCAGAAATGAGGATGCAACTTTGAGCAATGATGTTAAAGCAGAACTTGCTGACAGTTTTATAGGTTTTTATAGTACTCAAGGTGATGCACAATGAGAGGTTGAAGCATGACTCACTTTATTAGTGGGGGCATCCTTTGTCCAGCACATTTGGAATTTTCTCTTTAGATAAAAACCAGTGTATTAGTGCAAAATGAGATGTGGTCATTATGTATTTAACCATAAACACTATAGAAAAGTTGGGATAACAAATACAGGACTTATTACAGCTTTCTGTGTAGCTGTTTTTGGTTGAGTACACATAAAATCACTGTATTAAAGATGAAAGGATTCAAGATCACTTATCCATTATTCTGGGAGTTCCTTATGCCCTTATAGAAAAGCTGCTGTTCTTTAAATTCAGCAAGCCAACACTTTTGTCTTTGCTAAATTTATACAAGTGGAAAGTAACAAAGAAATTGCACAGGAAGAACAAAAAAGCTATGTTCTGGATATTTTTAAACTCTAGCTAATATCAGAACAGCCTATGCAATATGTAGATTATATTTGTTTTTTTTCTTTATCCTATCATTGCAATGAATTCCAACTGGAGATCTGAAAAGTTGGCACAAAGCTATTTTTTCCTCTGGATTCTTTGTACTGTACACTGAGCTCAACTGAACTAGAGAGAAGAGTTATGCAGATTACAGCTGAAAAGAGCTGAGGTTACAAAATGCAGAACTTTCTGAGGATGAACATGATTTTTCTCTACATGCAGAGTATGAATTTGTCTCTTTTTGCCATTCTTCTGCACATTAGGACTCTTGAAGCTTAAGCTTATTTTCTTCTACTCTCAGCAAGATAACCAAGTCAAGCATCACTTCAAAATTAATAAAACCCCCCACACTTGAGGACAATTTGACACATATACAAAAGATTAATTTGGCAAATGATTTGTTTCTGGACACAATTTGATCCCTTTGGACAAATTTTTGATTTTTTAGGCCATCACTTATGTTTGCTGTTTCCACAACTGACATGCAGAGAATATAAATACTGTAAAAAATATCAGCATGAATTTTAAGGGAAGTGAGAGACCTGAGAGAGCTTCAAGGCTTCCAATTATTTTAAAGAAAGGTACAGAAGTCATCACAAATCCAGTTCACAGCTGGCAATATCCCCAAACCAGTGGGTGCTCCAGCTCCAGGGATTCAGCAACTATGGAAATTCTTAATGA